>JAMZAV010007103.1:0-31250 GCA_024449915.1 Sweltsa coloradensis | reverse complement strand
GAACTTTTTCCGATAACCATCCGATGTTTTTAATTTTCGTTGACTCTGCGGACTCGCGTTTGAAGTTTTAATTATCTAGGCTACTGTAAAGCTATTGAATAAAACACGACAAAAACAAAATAGATTAGCAAAGAAATTAATTGAAATTGTGTATATCTTTAAGCAGATGATATAATAATTAATTCTGACATATTTATTGGTTTTAAAGCACTTGAATGTTTTAAATGGCCGGTTTGATAACCCATTGCCTGTGTTTCATCTCAGACAGACGAAGAAAAGCCCCATGACCTTGACTCGAGTTAATAAACAAGCGTCACGACCAGACAGACGCTGATAATCATCCACACACCACTTACTTTCTCGAGACTTTGACATCCAATTTAAAACTTGGCGAAGTTAGCGCGTCGCCTTCCCAATCAGGTTAGACACGCCACATTACCACTTGAGTTTTTCCTATCACGTAATTCGATACGATTCGGAAAGTCAAACTAAAAGCGTGGAGAATTAGATCAGCAATGTGAGCTATGAATACGAATACAATTGGACGTAACGAGACTTCTACTTCGGTGACAATACGCCCTTGTCAGTCGAGATGAAGATATTGTGGTGGCTGGGGCTGGGGTGATGGAGGTGCTTTTCAAAATCAGCGCCCCTGAGAGTGAAATAATACAATTATATATTGGGGTGAAGTGTGAAGACAAATACGATATATGATTGTATGTGTGTATTGATCTCAGCAGCCAAAAGCAATATTTTAACAATCAAATCTATAACAGTGAAAATAAGTCAAGAAAGGTATGGGAAATTGTAAATCAACAAACTAATAAATCAATAAACAAAAAATCTGCCGACTCTAATATAAATCTAAAAGTAAATGGAACTACAATCACAGATCAAACAAATAGTGTCAGATACCTTCAATCACAACTTTGCAACAATGGCAGGTAATCTCACCCAACATCTAAATACTGATGGCAAAGCATCTGCTAAATATCTAGCAGATTCAGGTAAAGCTCCATCAAAATCTTTATTTGTAAACCATACGAATGAAACTGAAATAATGGACATAGTTATGAAAATGAAAAATCTCCAATCTTGTGGGCTTGATCAAATACCCATGACAATAGTCAAAAAAATTATACGTAATATAGCGCCAGTCTTAACACACATTTTTAATTACTGTATTGACAAATCAATATTTCCGAAGAAATTAAAGGTTTCAAAAATAATACCTTTATTTAAAAAGGGTGACAAATCGGATGGAAATAACTACCGACCAATTTCTCTACTGCCAGTATTTTCTAAAATTTTTGAAAAAATACTCCATACAAGAATTACTTCATTCCTTGAAAAAGAAACATCTACTATCAAATAGCCAAAATGGGTTTAGGAAATATAGGTCAACAACTAATACCATAGAAAAATTTATTAATAATATAACTCAAGGAAAGGAAAAAAATGAACGCTTAATTGGAATCTTTTGTGACCTTTCGAAAGCTTTCGATTGCATAGATCACGCGTTACTACTGGCTAAACTGCACTATTATGGCATAAGAGGTCATGCGTATAATCTAGTTAAATCATATCTCACGGACAGGAGGCAACATGTAGAAATTAAAACCACAGATGAATACAATCACGAGAAATGTTACTTATCTAATGGTGAAGCAGTCAACTGTGGAGTTCCTCAAGGCTCCATACTAGGCCCTCTATTGTTCATAATATTCGTAAATGATCTCACTTACATCTTGAAAAATATAGGTATTGAATTATTTGCGGATGATACCAGTATCCTAATAAGAAGCAACAATACATGACAATCTGATAGTCATTAGCGAAGAAGTGCTGAGCGCAGTAACTAAGGGTTCCAAAATAACAAACTTTTACTAAATGCCAATAAAACTAATTTCATAGAATTCCACCCAAGTAAACAAACTCATAGTCAAAACAAACAATTTAACAACAATCAATAACACGGCAGATAACACCGTGATAAAAAGAGTTCACACAACAGAATTTCTTGGAATCCATATCGACCAAAATCTAAACTGGCACACACATTGCGATATGTTAGCAAAAAAACTAAGTTCTGCATGCTTTTCACTAAAAACAATCAATTTAATCACAAACACAAAAACTGCAAAAATAGCTTACTATGCTAACTTTGAATCACATATGAGGTACGGCATCAATATATGGGGCAGCTCTGTAAAAGCGGACACAATATTTAAACTACAGAAAAGAGCAATAAGAAATATTCTTGGACTCAAACAAAAGAAAAATTCTTACATTAAACCTCACTGTAAGCCACACTTCATCAAACACAAAATCCTCACTTTCTACAGTCTATACATATTTCAATCCGTACTAAATTTAAAAAAATCTATGATTAATGAAGAAATTGACAAGAACAATAGCATCCCAGCCATAACACAAGACAAGCAAACAACATACACACTAATTATCTCACAGCGAAAACATTCACAACTTAACTCCAATTATATAAGTTCTAAATTATTTAACAAGCTACCGACAAGTCTAAAAGCCATTTCTAATATGAGCATTTTTAAAAATAAACTAAAACAACTCCTATGTAACAAAAGCATATTACTCTATTGAGGAATTTTTGAAGGACAAACTACTATAACACTGTTAGGCCTATCTTTATACTACAATTCTAAATAGGCCTAATAGATATAGATATATTGTACTATTGTTATGTTTGTATTCCACAAATAGGCTAAGATATATTGTATGGTAGGCTCATTTCTTTGTCTTGTGTTTTAAATTTTGTCTTATAGTTTGTCTTATTTCTATAGATTCATTTAAGTCTGATTATTATATTAATATTTGTTTGCATTTTTTGTCTCTTATGTCTTATCTTTGTTTTATGTACTGCCTTAAATTGAAACAATCTCGGCCCACAAAAAAAACTAGACAAATACTTGTTCTCTCGTTTCATTAGTATTCTCTTATATATGAGGCACTCAAATTCTATTACTAGCCAACAGTAAAATTGTTATGATATGTACAAACTAAGACTAAGGCATTAATTATCAAGTAACTTATTTTTAGGATAGAAATGTGACGGAGTATATCTCAATTTGCATCCTGCTTGATACAGCAAATTGTACCTTTCCAAACACCTCAATAACAAAGTTTATTTGTTTAGGAATAAGTAAATAAATACTTATTCCAGACAATATATTCTTAGAGGTCATCACAAAGTGTAAATTATTATAATGTAATATGCTATGTGTGTGGAAATAAAACTTACTTACTTACTTACTTACTTCAATAAGCTTTTATTTTCTTGATTTATTTTAAATTTATTCGTTTTAATTTGTTCATGAAATTTTGACGAATGATTTTTACATAAAATGTTCGTTTTGTTGTTTGTTTGTGTATGTTTTATATACATTTTAATTGTAATATAGTATCGCGTATCATTGCATTATTTCTATATTTTGTATGTGTTAATGTAATATCAATTTTACTAAAAGACGATAACAAGATAAATAAAATAAAAAAATATACAGATACCGTCGGAGATCGTTGTACGGCAACATTGTTTATCTAGTAAGAATATATTTGGATGAGCGTAGCGAGCGAAGCGAAGATTCCATTTCACTACACTGGAGAAAAAAATTCGGAATGTTTTTCTTTCTTTTTTTCTGTTTGTATTATTGTGTGTTTGTTAACACGATTCCGGCTAAACCAATACTCCAATTGCGATGAAATTTTATGGAGGCCTTCGAAATCTCTGAACTTAGAACTGCCACGTTTTTAGCGCAATCGGAAAATTATTTCTTATGAAAATCGCAATTTTACGATTTTTTTCGATTTTTAAAAACTTTCTTCGACTTATAACACCTACATGCTTTATCCGATTTTAATGATTTTTTCACAGAACCTTAATTTCATAATTAAGATATTCGTGTGAAATTGAACGCAATCGAAAAATTATTTCTTGTGAAAATCGCAATTTTACGATTTTTCTTTTTTAAAAAATTACGATTAATAATAATAATAAAAATAAAAATAAAGTTTATTTTTCATTTAATTTAATTTAATTTAAAAGAAAATCTTCGACGTAGTAATAATTTTTTCACAGAACAGAAAATCCGCATAACACATGGCAGCTCAATGCACCAATTACGCTCATCCAACAACGCGGCGGGAGTTAAGCGTTTTCCTAGTTACTTATAGCGGAGACATGTTAGTATTCACAGAATGTCTGAAATAAAAATATAAAATTAATTATGTATCTAAAGTAATTCAAATAATAATCTTTAAAAGCATACAAATTCAGTATCGAGTTTCATTGTTAGCAAATTGTGAAAACCTGTAATTAAATTGTCAGTTTTTTTTTTAAAAGAAAAACTCTTCATCAATTCAATGATGTAGTTTCCGAAAACCACTAAGAAATTGTAATTCAAAGTATGTTAAACAATGAAAAAATTACAGCTGCTTTTGTAAGAATTGGTATAAAAATGTTTTTGTTTTTTTTTAAATTATATGGTTTAATAAAAAATACATTAATAACAAACTGTTGAGGCGTGATGGACCCAGTTATTAGCAAAGTTTATTGTCAACTTTTGCGCAGCATTATATAGCAAAACAAGAAATCATACCAACTGTACAAGGGAGGAGAATAGCAGAAATGCTAATTGTTCGCCTGTTTACTAGGGCATACAGGAGTTTCGGGTTTCCCTGTCAGAAACATACACAATATCTTATTACATTCCGCAAACTGCTAATAACAGAGGCGCCTATTATATTACCCTGCTATTTAGTGGGCGTTGAGGGTGGAGGGAGTTAATTAATGGTAGACCTGAACGCCAACACGTGTACATTGCCACGTGAGAAGCGTAAAGCCACACAAAAAGCATGACTGGCGGTTTATTAAATTATTAGTATGGCTGCATCGACCGCACTTGGAACTCGAGGGCTAAACGTTAGGTACGCTAGTCACCTCCATGTTACAGCAACACGCAAACATTAACCTCAAACTCAAAACGTCGGAAATGCACATTATGACTGCGTGATAGTGATGACGTGAGGGTGGCTAAGTAAAGGTTCGCCCTGTGGTCCTGATAGCTCAATTGGCACGAACATTTGTACGGAATGTTACCGATATAGGTATAGCTAATGCGTAACGCGTGAAACTATTGATTTTTTTAAAATTTGAGGTTACCATAAATTTATCTTCAAGGTTAATAGTCATTTATATAGTAAGATCTGTGAGTTGACAAGTCATGTCAAAGATGCGCGCACTGTGAGACAGAATATTATTTATTATCTTGGGTCTAGTCTTATCGTATTTTGTAAACTTAAATGTAACATTACTAAAACACGAACTAAGCCTAAGTTCACATGTATCCAGTTGAACAAACTGTTAACTTTGACACTTGTAACAATATCTTCACCTCGTCCTGTCAATACAATGAACCAAACATTTCTCGTGTCCATGTTTTAGGTAAGTGCTATTTGTTGTAGTTGTTTTGGCTACAGATCATTGAGGAATCCACTTTCTCAAACATAGCTGCGTTTTAGTTACATTACTTACCTGAAGGAAGTCAAGTCAAAGAAATTGGTGAATAAAAGATATCTACGTGTTATTTTACCAAGCAGTTGGAATCTGTCTAGTCTAGCAATATTAAGGGGAAAGTTTGTTTTTCAACTACAAGTAGTTTCGTGGACATCCGATGTCTTCTTTTATTTTTGAGTCTACTTTCCTTCACGAACATTGACTCAGGCTCACCCAAGAAGAAAACGAAAACTCTTATTAAAAAAAAGATAAATAACTTTGCACTTTATGACCCTTGCTGTGTCCAGGTCAATGTTCACTGTTTAGAAGTTGATGCTTTTAAACTTGTTTTAAAATACTTAACGCGTTTGAAAACTTTCGTTGTTGGTATATATCCAAGTTACTTAATATGCCTCTTTGGCCATTCCAAACATGTGCAAAAGCTCAAAGAAAGATACGAAGAACAATATAAGAAACTACTCCAGAACCGATATGGGAAATAAAACCATCAAAATGTATTATTCTGAGCTTCAGAAATAGTGCACAACGAACGAATACCAACCTCTTAACAAACATAGGAAGCAAATCACGTAATTGTAACTTAAGTGTCGTCTTCCATCTATTTCTGTGAACACGTTTCAATATTCATTTGGCTGACTTTCAGTTTCATATCATTAAATTGACGTCTCCCTGTTTACTAAACATGCATCAATTTTTTAGTTCCAGCATACAACCACAGATATGCAACATAACTTTCAATCTCTAATTAATTTTCTCATAAAATCAAAACAATAATTATTTTGCCATCGCAAATCTATACATCCGGAATTTTGCACTATATTAACTTCGGTGACATCTGCCGTTGTGTACGGTTTGGTGACGGCATTCAACGTGTGCACCATAACACTCGAATTGAGATTCGGGATAAATCTAACAATCTGAAATCTCCCGTGTATATAACCTTTGCATGTGTAACCGTTTCGAAGTAAGCCCCTAAACCCCGGAGCAAGTTTTTTCCCGAATATCCCATGAAAAACGATATCATTCGTATGCGACGGTTAACATGTATATTTATCTTGTTGTATATGTCAACTGTAAATAAGACTGGAACTCATATTCTTACCTTTAGTGGCAGCTCAGCCCACTTGGTTTTCCTCTTCTTATAGCGCTCTTCAAAGCTCGCGTCCCAGTATTCCCTGCTCTTCATCCAGTAGGGCTGCAAACAAAAAGAGAAAAATACAGTTTTCCAGCGGGAAAAAACTCACATGCGATTAAGTTAAGCTGAGAATGTTATATTTTACCCTACGTCGGGTTCTGCAATCTTGTTGCTTACCAAAAGTTATTTCACCTGATAAAGAACAGAGTTTCGCGGCAGCTGTGTGTGTGTGGTGTGTGGCGATAAAATTACATTTCTTTTGAATGATTTATCCTGGCCTAAGTTTACTCGGTCATGCTACAAGAAGACGCGAACAAAGACGCTATACAGTGTGTATACACAACTATAAACAACACTTAATGTCAAAACGGATAAACCTTCTCCTCCTTGATGTTACACTCTCCCCCAGGAAGCCATCCCACTAAAAATGAGTTCTAGGGTGTTTGCCTCGGAGCGGCGCGCTGGGAACGAATGCCCGGTAAAACCTTGTTTGACTTGTGTGGGAGTTAACCTCGGGCGAGACCCTCGCGCCTACGAGTCCACCCTACGATTCTAAACATTGCAAAGTTTTATAATATAAGTAGTTTGTTAATTGACATTATGTTGTTACATGTAAGATCATATAATAATAATAATGGTTTGACAAACAGGAGTTCCTTCCTAAAAAATTAGAAACATTTTGAAGTTGTCACCGTTTGTGATTTAAAAAAAACGAAAATACAAAGCAATCACGTGTCCTTATTTAAAAGGGGTATTTAAGCGCTAAACTCAAAACATATATTTCATTCAGGCTAACTAGTAATGAATTTAGCAATTAACAGACAAATTATTGGGGCCACCATGACCTCCAAAAAAAATGTCAAACATGACAATTTTCGAGCTAGGTCCCATCGGCAAAAATCTCCCATAAGAAATAACATGGGGACGATCTTTATGCCCCGTGACCTTGGAGGATTTTGATCCAAAAAAATATTGGCCATTATTGACGTACTCTACAGCCTTTTCTGTAAATTTTCTATATTTTGTTTTGTAATTTGGGCAAGTAGTTCGGTCAAAATATGCTGATTACCAAGATGAGGTGTGATTTTGGAATGCATATTTTTGCATGTTTGAGGGTATATTTTGGCACAGTTTCAAGACACGATGTAAAAAATGGGCATTTTAGATTGGAACTATGCTCTAGTATATATGTGGACCAAAAAAGAAGCAGGTTAAAGCCGATTTAAGAAATTTCCCAAAACACCAATTTTTGCACATTTCTGGATCCAAAAAATTGGAAAATTCGTGTTAAATCACAGTTACAAGATATAATTTTTTTAAACTGTCATTTTAGTATAGTATTGTGTTATAGATCATGTGGTAAAAAATATTTTTTTTGAGTTTATAGCCCCTTAAGAGAATTTATTGTCAAATTGATTCCTAAAATATCATTTTTCTATAATCTCAAAAATTCGTATGTTTATTTTTAAATTTACTCTTCGCAGACGGATTAAATAAACCAACTACTTGGAGGAAACCCATATTATACAAACACGTGTGAAAATTTATGATTTGATTGAATAATCGAGATCCGAATTTAAAATTTACGAAATACCAACTGGTCGTGGACCTGGCATGCAGTAGGATTGCTTTAGAATTGACGGAATGATTTTGTTGATTTTAACAGTTCGTCGAGAAATGAGGTTTTATAATAAAAAGTGAAAACTACTTTTACTCTAAACACAACATCCTTGATTAACACTATCTTCTTAAAATTCACGAAACCATTTTCAGGCAGCTGATTGCCGACCCAACAAAGAGTTATTTGATTTATATCTTATTATTTTCATCAGTTAAAAGAACTAAAATAAAATAATAAGCTTATACCCTACAACAGCTGTAAACATAATAACTGAATTAATTTACAAAATAGTAAAACAAACCTAATACCAATTATAAATTCAAAAATAACAAATAATATCCGAGTGTTCATATTAAAATAATGTACACAAAGAAAAAAATTACTAAAAAGAAAAAAATAAGAATAATAATACAAAAATAATTTAACGCATTGCCTTCTCACAACAATTCGAAATTAATTGTTTGATTCTTTCATATTAAAAACAGAATTTCTTCTACTCGCGGAAGTCAAGTGGATACATACAAAGCTCTCACATTCTGCTTAGCGACCAAGTTTGTGGACTTGCGCTTTGACGGAAAGCATGATTTCGGCGGGGAACGAGGCCTCCGTTGTTTAAACTTGTGAAAAGTTTCAGGCTGCACGAGGAACACGACACAAAGAAGGCTAATGAAATACTCGACCGGAGTAAAAATAACCCCCACCGTAATTAAACACTGTTTCCCGAGTAAATTTATTTTAAAAGTTGTGTGCGTTAATTAGGTCCTTCAGCTAACTGAGGTTTCAGCTAATTGTATTCGTGTTTTAGTTCGAAAACTAAACCCCTAACTTCACGGAAAACATAAATTGCGGTTACCACATAGATTATATAATGCTTGCGCTGGTCGTTGTGAGCTCTTGACATTTCGTTTTGTGCGGGATCCATTAATTACGCTGATATAATAGAGCAGACATGCAGTCTGCACAAGAAGATGGGCCTGATGAGATGTTAATTAATTTATGTTCGGCCACTGGTCACCATAGCAACTGTTCACACTATAAATCATACGTCAGCGCAGAAAAACTAATAGAAATACGTTATGCATGCTCGTGGCAAGGAGCAGACGGGGAAATGCAATTTACTTGTTCTTTAGGGGTCTTCATATTATACATTTACGTTTGCTAACAAGACTGAAAACTATCACAGGCAATCTCATGTAGACATAAAAGAAAAACTAATAGTAATATTCAACTACAGTTAAGTCTTACAACAAATTTTAAAGGGGAATGAAAATATATTACTTTATAAGATGATTTTGTTTAGATGGTCCGTGGGGACGCAGCACGGACGCCCTAGTCCTATGCCTACCAAATCAGCAAAAAATTTTTCTGAAACTGTTTTCGCTATAAATGTTCTAATCAAATAATCCTTGAGTTAAAAATTCATAGAAATTATTGTTTATACAAAACGTAGGAATAAATTGATTTCATTAGAGGCTCCTCAACATTGGGCATCACATTAATTTTGGCGAGGTTACCAGAGTAAATGAGGTAAATAAAAAAATAAATTTACTAACGGCAAAAGAACGTTTGTAATCGCAATTTTTAAAAGCATTGTTTCGTTAAAATGTTTACCTCCATGGCAGTAATTTTAACATACACAACAAAATATCAGAATAACAGAACCAAATTCGTTAATATCGGTTGTGTGTAAATTGATTACATAGTGACAGCTGAAATAGTGCAACGAACAAAATAATGGTGATGTTTTGTCTATTGCAGCTTGAAGTCCACTGCCCCACAATCATGTTATTGTTTGGATATTGATTAACGTCTCATATTTATGCAACTTGGCTAATCGAAACGAAAGGGGGGAAAAAAGGGATGTTAAATTAGTCTTTTTTGCTTAAATGCTGATTGTTGTAATGACTTTCAACTGTACACAAACTCGTTTGATTCACAATGTTTACAATCTTTTTTTCGAAAGACTTTCCAACAACGGTCTTGAATGAACAAGGTAAGATTGAAACAATGGATGCCTTTTTGCATCTTACAAAAGATACTATAAAGTAAAGCAATAAGTCTCTGAAAAACTCTCTACCCAAGAAGTTTCTATACAAATACCAAAGTGAAGCAAGAGAACAGGTTCGAGACGAGCCAGTGAGCGTAATATTTTATATTTTACTAGTATTAACATTTAATATCGAGTCAGTAATTGTTCAGGCGAAACACAAAGCAAACCCTCAAACTACCGTTATGAATGGAGCGCAACCAAGACGAGACAAACTACGTCTCCATTTCACAATCTTCTCTCGCGAGGTTTATTTCTAGTAGGCACGTTGTCTGTCCTCCCTGCCCGCTCGCTCAAGGTCACGTGCATTGTCTTCCTACCCCAAACGCAAGTCAAGGTCACGTGCATTGTCTGTCCCCCCCACCCCGCCGCAATCGCAAGTCAAGGTCACCGTGCATTGTCTGTCTTCCCCCCCCGCATCGCAAGTCAAGGTCACGTGCATAGTCTGTCCTCCCGCCCGCATCGCAAGTCAAGGTCACGCGCATTGTCTGTCCTCCCTGCCCGCATCGCAAGTCAAGGTCACGCGCATTGTCTGTCCTCCCTACCCGCATCGCAAGTCAAAGTCACGCTCATTGTCTGTCCTCCCCACCCCATCGCAAGTCAAGGTCACGCGCATCATCTGTCCCTCCCTACCCGCATCGCAAGTCAAGGTCACGCGCATCGTCTGTCCTCGCCGCACACATCGTTCAAGGTCACGTGTATTATCTATTGCCTCCGTGACAAACAGCGTGGCAATTGTTCCCGCCACGTCGTGTTACTCCGTGCCAGAATAAAGGGAAATATATCAGGCGGTAGGCCTACGAATAATATACGTTAATGTCTCCTTGTCGGGCGTACCACTACGTTGCGTTGTCGCTCGCAAAGCCATCCCGCTTCTGCGAGTCGTCGAGCTAGGCCACACCCCGTGCGAACCTTTCATGGCTACATAAATTACTCTCTCTCTCTTGTTTCGTATTATGATACAAAGCAAATGTGATGGAAACAAGAGGATGACTTGAAGATGCATTACATGTAGAAATAAAAGCCCACATTAGTATGAAATCGTGATCTGAAAAGTTTATTCCACAAAGTAAAATGTAATTATGATAACGGGATTACAAAAATAGGTCATATACCTTATTTAATGATAATTTATTACACTTGTATATTATGTACTTGGATTAAAAACTGGGAAATCAAGATTTTGGCTAACTTGCTAATCTTGTAATCTTAGATAGGGCATACTATTTATTTTGGGGCATCTACTCTACTTTAACCTATAACACTAAATCAGATCAAGACTCATTCATATATTATATATAATTAATACAATTATTCTTGTCGCGGAAAAGAGTCCATTCAACAATGAATTATTAACATATAGCCCGCGAAATACTTTAATTAACATTCATATTATATACTTATTTGAATCGAGCATTTGTAAACTTGTCGGGTTATATTTCGCCACGTCCCGGATTTGTACTTATCCTCGATTGTGCAACGTTTGCTGGACCGTCGTCGGCTCTGGGCCCGCCGGTAGCATTCAGGACGTAGTGCTGTCCTGATGAACGGGGCCGTGCAGTAGCGGTCTAGAAACGTTGATCTTGGGTAGAGTCAATATCGACGTGGCGTAAGATAACCCGACAAGTTTGACAATTGGGATTGTAATACTTCACGGGCCGAGCGAAATGCCATTAAAAACTTATATATAGTAATATATTATAACGTAGTATTATATAGTCGTGCTAAGTCAAAGGTCTACGCGCTTTATTACGCATATATATATTAGAATTATCAATATATACTAGTATCAGCATTCTACTGTACATTCATTGGCGTTTTCTGTGCATCAGGCACATTCTTATCACAATATCCACATCAAAATTGCTTTGGTATCCTATCTTTTTTTTTAATTAGTGAGATTCTTTATCATATAGTAGCGCATGCTATTGTTTTGCATCGTGCTTTCTAGCTTTAGAAACATAACAACACATGTGTTTATCATTTATAAATCAATTAATGATCTCTTATATATATTCAATATTATTCGAATCATGCATACATATCAATATCAGATTTATGCTTTATTCCCAACTATTTCTTTTCTTGCTATAAGCCACTGTGGTATGATCATTAAAATGTAACTAATCGACCTTTTATTTATTAAATTGATTTAAGTATAGATCTATTGTCACATTTCTCTGCAAAGGAGTTATACTTGTACACTTTACTAGTCTTATAGTGGAATTAAAAATATCTATCATCTTAACACTTATATAAAATTACCACGATAGACATGTCTCATTTAGGATCTTTAAATACAAGGCCGTCTCGCCACACGCTTTTACGCGTGATGGATGAGGGCTTTTTTGGAACCATTGTCTGTCTTGCGATTTCCAATGCGAGGGCGACGACTGTGATCCTGCGAGTCTCGAGAGATGCAGCTACAACAACGCGATCACCGCACCTCGTTGTGTCCTAGCCAAGCGTAAAAGGTGCGGTGCGCCGAGAGTCATAACTGACCAGTCGTTGGCCGCTTAAAGTCTACTATTTTATGAGATATGTTTCTTTGAATTGTTAGCCGCACTCAAAAGACATAACATGTATATAGTTCTAGTGATTTTGAAGCGTCTTCGCATAAAGTTTCATACACAGATATGAGTTAAAGGCCGTTTCCCATATCGCTGAGGCAGGCCTGAATATACACACGTAAATATTGTATTGATTAATGCGTAGAGTACTATCTCAATAGAAAATATTTCTTGCGACTTGTACCGCAAAACTTTCATTATCTATAGTTCAGCAGATTTCTAATGTCGCCCATTAATTTTCATTGTGACCAAAGCTATAAGGTGTTTGTCACCCGGTAAATGGGGCTAAACATTAGCTGACATAATAAACAATCAGATTACTACTCTATAAGCTACTTTTGCTCAAAAAACGAGGTATTAGCGAAATTGAAACATTTCGCGGGCGATGCATTGCATTTATGATAGGTACCCACCTTTTGTCAGACTTGTTCGAAGCAATTTGAGCCATGTATTTTGTTGATGCTGTTATGGATGAGAGAACGATATTTGTGATATCGAACGCTCGCGCATTTTCGGACTTTGTTGGCACGAGGGGCATTGTAACAGGCAGAAATAAAGATTGTTGTATTATCTTGCAATTATCTTATTCGCTCGGCAATTACTGAAGATGGTAACTAATTACAATAATTTGAGCTATGTATCAATTTATGCGCTGTGTTGGGGGGTCACTAATTACTTTTTCATATGCGTAAACCCTGCAAGTACGTCGTGTTTTAATTGATAGACAAATTTAGATTGTAAGAGTGTTTTTAGAAGGCGGATAAAACTATTGAGCGAGCGAGCAGTTTACTGGGGGTGCGTATGTTCGTAGATAGAATGTATTTATTCACATTCGCTGTTGGGGTGCTCCACATCCGGCCGTCCTGCATATATAGTTTCACCATTATGTATCTGGTTGGACGCTTTAGCTACATATTAGAACGCATTGCACGTTGTGTACGTTACGCTACATTTTATGCAGACTGTCTGTATATGTTATGACGACCATGCTCAACATATTTAAGCTGAATTAGATTATCTTGTAGTCAAACCCATATAAACAGCGGTATTAATTTCCTCAGGATCTGAGCTTCAGGCAATAATAGTCACATTGTAGCGTAAGAATACGATTTACGTCAGCTATGTCAGTCAAAAACTACGAGCGAGTTTATTTTCGCTGAAAGGATAGTAATGTGAAGTCGATTTTATACGTCTTGGTTCTTTTATGTGCGTCACATCTATAATGGTCAGTTGTTATCTGTATAACGTGATAGTGCATATCGTGCAGGTTAATGTAAGCGGAAAGTAGGCAGGATTTGCAAGTGTTAAGAGTATAACAAGGAGGGAAATTATCGTTGGCAATGTCGGTTCTGTTAACCATAAATCCGGTAAAATTTAAAGGGCAATGCGTCAGGATTGTTATAGTTAAGTGTCTATAATACGTACTATTCTCGTCGTTGCATGTGAAAGCGTACGGAACATAGGTCGCGATCGTCAATCTTCGACGCACATTTATTATTTTTTACTAGGGTTATATAGTTAGAATTTTTTATTTTGCTATAGTACTCGTCTCCTTGGCTTGATGTGGGAGCGGTGGAAAACGGAGATGGGGAGGGGCAAGGGGAAGTAGGACAAACGACGTGTTCATAGACAGGCTCGGGTTGTAAAGAAAAGAGTTGCCAATGCTGGAATTACATTTACAAGGGTGAAAGCCACAACATTTATACATGCGCTTAACTGCTCTATATTGTTGCAGACCACGCTTTCAAATAATGACAGCCAGACAAAAAGGTAAAAGTTTAAAACATTCGCCATTCGTGTTGATCGGTCTCGTCGTGGGCTATGATGAGTAGGATTTGTTAGGCAACATTCAAGGGCAGTTCCAATTGTATAATGTCATTCTAAGTGCAGTCAAATGTTTTGCGAGTGGTCTCTGCCCCTTGTGCTCAACACTCGGCAGGGTATGTTCGTTAAAGTTCACCGGAGAATGGCAACCAGCACGATTCTGTCGTTTGCTGTTGGATAGCTGGTTATCGTGTAGTCATTCACTAATGGTAGTCAGGAATTAAACGTATATTAGAAATGACACGTTAGAACGTTCGTGGCTGTTAAATGATTAAGACTTCTAGTAAGTATTCTGCAAAATTTTAAAAAAACATTCCAAAATACAAGCTACTTTTCTGTTGTTAATTTTAGCAAGGAGCTGATGCCGCTGATAAGATGCCTAAATCAGGCTAGTAGTAAAACAGTAACTATCGCTTGAAAATGACATGTTACAAGTCGATTAAAAATTAGGGTTTTTTTGAACTTCATTTTATTTGCTTTTGTAACGCTATTTAATATTGTTGATAGTGCACGTCAATGTATACTAAAAGTAATCTTGATTGCGCCTGCCTCTCCGCGTCATCTAAATCCGTTATGTTAAATTGCTGTAAAATGATATTCAGTACTTCTCATCGACAATAAGACGTACAACTCTATAACGAAGTAACGAAATTTTGTCAATTTTTTAATGCATACCGTGATTTCGGGGGGTTATTGATTTGTGTGTGATGCTATTTAACTGATTCTGTATGTGGAGAACTTACTGTTCGAAAAAATCAGAAATGCAAATCAAATCACTAGCTAGGCTTAGGCTGATTGATGCGTTTCTATCTAGCTTTCATTGGCTTATTAAGCGGTATACTAATGCGTCGCTCACCTTGTCCAATAACAATTCAAATCTCGAATCTCACATCAGAATGCTCGGCATACTAAGAAGTAATATTTGTCCTCGTATTTTTGGTCGCGAAGCGTCTAAGTAGGCACATTTATTTTCTTAGGTTCTATCGGCTGGCGCTCAGCTTGAGCCTTGACTTTTACCATTGACCCTACATCGACCCATCGACATTGTGAATATTACTACAGATCCGGTACTATAAGGCCTTAATCGGGCAGAACCGTTATATTATATATCTCGAAGCAGCGTCTCCGCATAACAAAACGCGAATCATCTGCAGCACAACACTACATTACTGTCGTTTACTGTATTGGTGAGGCGCACACGGGGGGGGGGGGGGGTTGAGAGGAAGATCAGATGTTCAAGATTATATAATCAAAATTCAGACTTTGTGGAGGCCCGGATTAGAAGACGGATGGCTCAAATTTAAAAACAATTCAGCCTTTTGGTGAAGGCGCACGATAGCAATGACAGTATGTTCGGAAACTACTACTAGGCAAAAAAAAAAAAAAAAAAAAAAAAAATCGCTTGTAGTCCGCGGCGCGTTGATGGATGAGCTGTTTTTGTGAAGTTTTTTAGTTTTTGTAGGTCACTTTTCCTTTGGGCGAAGTGCTTTTTGTAATGCATTGTAGATGATTGTTGTCAAAGTTTCTTATTGTTGGCTTGTTAAGTTGTTTATGATGAGAACCTTAAGAAATCTCATATTAAAACGCTTATTTGCTATGGTTCTGGCCAACTTTTTCACTTGCTTTTATGGCTTTCTGAATAAGTAAAAGCAATAGGCCATAAGCGCAATCTTACGGCTTAATGTCGCTGTGAAATATGAACGTGTATAGCGCGGCACCGCGTTTGGTTCAGCGAATCGGGCGCGCAACTGTCGACCGAAAAATCGCACTAAACATCCGTAAAAAAAAATCGCGAATGTACAATATGATCATTGAAGAAATTATTTTTCGATTGTAGCGCTTCCAGAACGTTGGTCAGTTCTAATGTTTAAAGATTTTCGAAGTCTCTAGAAAATTCTCATTCTCTATTGGTATCGGTTTTAGCCTGGAATCGTGTTACTAAACACACAAAGAATAAAAACAGAAAAAACAGAAAACGAAAAAAATTGCGTTAAATTGGCGATTTCTTATGAGAAATAATTTTTCGATTGCGCTTCGTTTAATAGGTGTCTGTTCTACACAGTTCAAAGATATTCTTAAGGTCTCCAGTAAAGTTCATCGCATTGGAGTGATCGTTTAGCCAGTTAATCGTTTTAACGAAAGAAAAAAGGATACACACAGAAAATACGAAAGCCATAAATCAGAGAAAAGAAAAGTGGAAAAAATCGTAAAATTGTCTGATTTTCGAGAATATGTATTTGATGCATTTTTCGTAACGTTGCAGTTCTAAGTTGTAGTTAGATTTCAGAAGGTCTCCTTATAAATTTTCACATCGCATATCGGGTATCGGTTTAGCGGAATCGTGTTAACAGCAGTACATAAATACAAAAAAAAAGAAATAACATTCGGATTTTTTCTGTACTAGTGTGTGAAATGGATCTTCGCTTAGCTAGATGGGACTGCTTTCATCGAATAAACAAATTCAGTTTAGTAGTCTTGTTGGTGCAGGTCGCAGTTATTTAGAAGGACAGATGTTCTTGCATTAAAAACAATGTTAGGTTCTTTTGGTGGGAGGAACGCTAGATTAGGAAGATGCAGGATGTTCAATTAGAATGCAAATTCTAGACTTTGGTGGAGTCGGGCCGGGTGACTATGTGGATGATCAATAGGCAAGAATAATCATAGACTTTTGGTGGAGGGCGCTGGGTACAGATAGATGTTCAAAATGGCAAATAGAAATCAATACGACTTTTGTGGGGCGCCGGGTACTATAGATAAGGATGAGATGTTGGCATAAATTCAAAATAAATTTAGACTTTGGTGGAGGCGCCGGGTACAAGATAGTTGTTCAAATGAAAAATAAAAATCTGGATTTCAAATGCAAAATAAAATCTGAATTTAGATGGGGCGGCCGGTAACAAGGTGAGTTGTTAAATGGAAATATATATTCAGACTTGTTATGGGAGGGCGCCGGGTACAGGTAGATGACAAATTCCAAATAAATTCAGATTAATTTAATAGTGGAAGGGGAGACCGTGAATGAGGGTGGGTGGGGTGGGGGGGGTCGTTTGGGTTGGGGGGTGGGGGTTGGTTGGGTGGGGGGGGTGTGGGGGGGGGGGGGGTGGGGGGGGGGGGTTACGGACTGTGATTACATGTTCTGCAACATGGTGCAAAATGTAAAATCTGGATTTAGGTGGTAGGCACGCGGTACAAGGTCAGTTATGTTCTAAATGCAAAATTAAAATCTGTAATTTTGGTGGAGGCGATACCAGGTTATTGTAGAGCATAGTTATAATCATAGTATGTGAAAAACTCTGGCGGTAGTTTTAAAAAATGTCGGCGATTACGATCCTCCTAAAATAATTCATTAAGACACGTGAAATAATTAGTTTTGAATCACGTTTAATTTTTTTGGGCACAAGGCGGTCTGTCACTTTGACAGCCGTCGATAAAAAATTATTGAAATTATTACTATTATGCATAATTCACTACTTATGTGGTATATTAAGATACTGACAAACTGGGTAAGCACGATGTTTAAAAAAGCAGGACTTGAACTTACAGTCGGTTTACTAGCTATCTTGATACTATACAGGTACTGTATCCTTATCGATTTTGGCATCATGTATTGAAAAAGTGATATAAACTTCCCGTATACGAGGGCGAGCTTAATACCACCTATACCCATAAATAACCATAATTATGGATAAACAGGTGCATCAAGCAATTAACATATGGCAGGTCTGTTTATGACTTGAAGGTAGGCTGACGTAAATGGCTTATGCTGTTTAGATCGATCCGGTCCGAAACGTAACGAAAGGGCAGCCAGTTAGGAGCGGCGTAAGGCTCGCATATTGGGATAATCAGGATTCAGGTTAGTTGTAAGCAGAGTGCATAAGTTAGCAGCAAATGATTTTAATTGCTTATAGAATATTATTATAAAATATTAGCGCATTTTCTAGTAAAGACAGACGTCAACGCCGAAATAATTCAAATATTCATTTTAGAAGGGCCATTTTCCTATTTCTCGACTATTCATAATAGTTGTTTCTGAACAGAAGTTTGCCTACTCTCGAACCTTTCAATAACCGCTAACAGAATGAACAATTCTGTTCCACGGTCATGTCCCACTGATTGAGCTACGACTCATGTACTTTATTTATAGATAGCGGTCAGACGTTTCGTGTACTGCGATCAGTATCGGGACGGATTAACTATGACGCGAATAGACATTACCGGATCTCCTTGCCCCATTGACCGTATTCCCACACGTATACATGCATTACTGCGACGGTTTGATATTGAGCATACAAGCATGACAAGTTGTAACGCTTCGGTGCAGAGGCCATTGACGTATGAGAAGAGTATTGCCCAAATTAACGGCCGTTGATGACGTGATTCGACTAACACATTCCTTAAGAAAAGAATATATTGAGCCTACAATAAATTGTGTCTCGTCTTACACTCTGCACAATTAGTTTAACGGCCTGATTTCTATATAGAAGGACAACCACACAATTTTGTTACAATTGCAATACAAAAAGTGAACATTATCTAAATTTCATTAATATGTTCACTTTAAAAAAAAATATATTATATCTAAGTACATTGCTAAAAATGTTCAACACATATGGGCGGGTGTTTATGTCCGTTGGGCAGTAATTTACTTAAATGAAGTAAGTAGCGTGGGTTCCGAACTCCAGGTATAGTCGGAGGTATTTCAGGCCGAGCAATATTCATGATTTGCACCTTTAGGAGTCATCATTGACTAAAGAATGATAATGATAAAATTTAGGCGGGTAGGCCTGATTTTAGACGCCTAATTTAGTCGTCTTATGATATGAGGCATCGAATAATTGTAGAATCAGATCAGTTTATACTCGCATTTTAATAAGAGTAATATACAACAGTGCTAAGTAATGTAGCGCATGTCTTGTAGCGTTAATGGGAAGCTTAACCTTGACGGTTGGGGACTAATGCAAAGCATGTTAGGCCTGCTTATATCTGGGTTAGAAAACAAACAATAGGACCACGTTGTATAGGAATTACTATGAATTCGAATGAATGTCTGATAATGTACTTAACAGGTTGGCATTATCTATAATAAGATACAACACCGGCGTAACAGTGTTTGGCTCGAGCTTAAGCGGCGCGACTCTGATCGGGAGATTCCAGGGTTTCAATCCCGGCGAGACCGGCAATCCTGACTGAAGGTTTTTTTCGCTGACGGGGGGTATGTTTTCTGCTCGGTCGTTAAATAGAATTAAGGATTTCTTTGATACAGCGCTATCACTCGGAGCATCCTTACAATGTCCTATCGGCGCAGAAAAAAAAAACACAAAACATACATAAAGTTAGACACTCTGAAGAGGGGTTCATGTATTGCACCCTGGTAGACTTTCCTAGCAAAATATTTATTAATTACGTACACCAGGCAGTTCAAAGGAAGATAGGAGAGCTGGAAAATAACAGTCTATCCCTTTTAACCGTTTTTGTAACTTTCTATGTAAACAGGTTTCTATCAACAATCATCTCGCCGCATATATATGGCCCTAAGTTAAGGCTCCAAATAACGAAATTAATAGATGAGTAAGATATAATTTTCGTAAATCCTCCGTGTACTTGCTTTGCTATCAGTGCGTGTGAGCATATTATAAAAAATGAGATCTGCAGTTACAGAATCTGTTAATATGACATTTATGAGAGTACTGTTGGGTAATGATAACAATTAAACTGAAATTTCGTCATGTATTTTATCGTTAGGACTCAGGATCTAACCACTGACGATAAGAAGTCACCACGCACCCCTTCCTTTTAACTTTAGACGAATCGCACGATAAAATATCGATCGTAAGTTTAATGTTCGGAATGTTGGGTGGACGGTTAGCGTTAATTAGTAGGTCCGTCAAGATATCGAGCTACAATTCACAGTATAAAGTTGAATGTGTTTTATCACGGTGTAAGTACTTGTTTTGCACTGTTTTATTTATGTCGGCGATGTGTAAATAATTGGAGCGAGCGTAGGCGAGGCGTACTCCACTTGACTCCTTATGGGGCTCGAATGGTCTTTTTTCTGTTACTGGCTTCGATGCAGGTCGCACCGTTTCTCCTGATCGGATCCTGAATTTTGCACCATGTATATTTAACACCTATGGCGGGTTAACTGTATAGTTTTTTAATAAAAATCCGATCGTTGGTTATAAATAATATAAAATAAATAAAAAAATAAAAACAAATAAAATGTTCGCGAATCGTTATGAAATTTTTGCAGGGTCAAGATAAGTACAAAGCATTCTCTCCTTATTTTACAAATTTTCAGCGAAATCGGTCAAGACCTTAAGTAGAGTAGATAGAAGATACATTTTAACAAAAGTAACGTTAGCCATGGCGGAACGAAAAGTCTCACTATGCAATGCCACCTTAGAAGTAATCCGGCACAAATACTATCGAGGAAAGAAATGATATCATAGGTCCTCTAGGATCAGTGTATCGCCAACCTTTTTCATCTTAAGCGGACCGGCAAATGATAGGAAGAATTAAGGGAGGCCCCGCCGCGGCTACAGGGGTGCTGGGGCGCAGCCTCACCGCCTGGACGAAAGTCGGTCGAAATTTTGTTTGGGGTGTAGGGATTTTATAACACCTAGTGGCCTGTGTAGGGCAGCGATCTGGATCAAAAGGTAGATCTAAGGGAAGTAGGCAACCGTAAGTACAGTGTATCACATGAAATCCTCATTCAAATCATCGCTAATAAAATATATTAATAATTAGCTAATTACGATTGTTAAACTTTTTTAGTGATGTTGATTATAATTATGTCGGCGTATCACTAATAATAGATTTAACTAAGGATTGCGGCGTTTACAATCGTGGTTGTTTCTATACGCTCGGGTTGGTCCGGGCGCAACAAGACTGTCGATACTATCGTACTTTTTAATAAGAAACGTTCTCACAGGTCGTTCTCTTAACTTTTTTCGTATGTTTTTCTCGGCGATATTCTACTAACTTACACGAAAAACAACATATTTCATTTTCTAAAGACTTTTAACAGTAACACAACAAATGACATCAACACTTTAACAAATATTTTTAATTTCGTACAGCTGGGCTTCAAGAACGAGGAACTACACAACTGAGCTACACAAGTGGATGTGTCTACAGAGTGGGGGGAGGGGGGGGTTTTCTAGAAGATATTCCTGATTTCCTCCAACGCAAGTCGCATCTGTGAACCTTTATCTTCTCATAAAATCATTTATGAAATTGCAGTTTGTGGCCGCCTTACAGAGGGTAAGGTCGCAGCTAAAGTGCCATAAAATAATGTGGCTGTTTCCGGCTTAGCTGACGTTCGAGAAAACCTTTGTCGTTACGCCTGTCATTGCCGTCAATGCTCTCAACTTTCTGTGTCGGTAGAAGTGGGAGGGTGTTTGTAATCGGTATTGATTTATTTATAAATAAGTGTCCCCTCTTCTAAGAAATATAATTTAGTCTCCATCCCCTCTTCTAAGAAAATATAATTTAGTCTCCATCCCGAGTACAGGTAAAATAATAAAGTGTAAAACCAAATTTTTGAATTTTTACACATTTCGAAAATATTATTAAAATTTCAACAAATATGCAGCAGCACTTCGCGGACCGGTAGCAATTAGTCCGCGGACCGGCACCGGTCTGCGGACCACCGGTTGGGAACCACTGCTCTAGATGGCGGTGGATTTTATCCATTCTCTCCTATTTTACAAATTTTCAGCTAAATCGGTCAAGACCTTAAAGACTTATTGGTATGTAACATTATGGGAATGTCGTACTCGGGTCGTGTTGCACGTACCAGTGCTCGCTCAACAACGCGACGGAACTTTAGCGTTTTCCTAGTATACTAGAAATTGTGACAGTTAGAAGAGAAGTCCTTGGTTCTGGTCATTGGTTACAATTTAAAAGAAAAGTAGAACAATATCTACAGTATCAAATTTTCCCCTCCAAAAATCTACACTGTCAGTTATATACTAACGCCTTCGTGAAGAGATTTACAATAGTTTCTTTTATTTATTATAAATGGTGACGTATTTGTTTGTTATAGATAATATGTATGTATACACATTTTTTGAATTTATAGGTTTCACTTAATTATTTCAAATTGTATTATTTTGCTTTGCTAGTTAGGTAGAAGCGAACATTTTGAATAAAAACTATATAGCCATTTTTGGGTTCTATATCAAAACCCCGAAAGTGCATTATCCCGAAAGTGCAAAACGCCGAAAATTCGAAAATTAAAACACACTTTCGGCGTTCTGCACTTTCGTGAATTTTCACTTCGTGGCTTTATACGTTCGGCGTTTCTACACTTTCGGGGTTTTTACACTTTCGGTTTGTTTTTAACTTCGCTAATCTGCACCTTGGGGGGATTTGTACATACGGGAACCAGAGTTCTGGAAATTTCACTTTTGCTATCTGTACTTTCGGGGTTTGAAACTTTCGGGGTTTTTGCTGTCGGCGTTTTTACTTTCGGCGTTTTGCACTTTCGTTATTTACACTTTCGCGGCTTTTCACTTTTGGGACACCTCATATTTACGTCGTGCTTGTTCTGTATTTTATTCTGATTGGACAGTAGTTTATGGTAGAACGCACCCCCAACGCTCGCTGTTTATGCACCAGACCTAGTCCCACACAATGAATAGGAAAGCTTGTGGAAGTAGCTGGCTTTTATATGACTGCTTCCGTCTGAAAGGGGATTATAAAGCACAAAGGCTTGGTGTCCCAAGGGTTGGCGACATTGAAGCTATTGACGAACAATGGCATTGTTGCCAAACCAAGACTGCAAAATTTATTCTAAAAGTGAGTGAAAGAGGTCGAAACCAGTTATGATCTTTTACTAATTGTAACAGAATTTCAGTGGCGTAGGGTGCGCCCGGACACCCCAAGCGCACCCGGGCCCCGGCAATAATTTTAAATTGAAATATTAAACATTAAAAATGCAAAAAGTAATATTCAAATGGTATTTTATAATATATAAATAACGGTAGTTACAATAATTTACAAACATTTAAGTTTTCACCTTACAATACATTGGAAATTGCATCCCAATAAGGGCACTGTAAATTGTAAAGCATTTTTTATTTCTCGCAAAATCTTCTTTCGGCGTTCACTAAATTAAATTGGATTTCCCTCGTTCTCTTAGCTTGTATAGTTAGCTAATTTTTTTTTACTTGGTATCATTGTCGTCACAAAAGTGATTTTAGTTTTGTGACATATTACATATAGATTCAAAAAAAAAAATCTGGTTTCAACACTGTAAAGATAATCCCAACAGCAGTAGCGCAACTACGGGGGGGGGGGGCGATGGGGGGCCCCAATTTAATAACAACATTATGAGTAAACTGAAAATCTGCAAAATTTTTATATATTATCTAAAAAACCACGCTAAAGCCTAGTAGAAAACTACCATTTGCAATGTTAAAAATAAAAAAAATTCGGGGGCTATGCGCCCCAGAACCGCATTTGGGCTACCCCCCACCCGAATATCAGGATCCATTTATGTTAGTGGTTCTAAAAAAAATCCCCCTAAAAAAAACAAGATCTAGTTACGCCACTGATATACAAAATTTCGCAGTAATTTAAAAATCGTGATTGCAAATGATATGAAGATGTATGGTTTTTAGAAGCCCGTCATTTTTTAGATACATTAATTCGATCCTCTTAGTGAAACTTTGTGAAAGGTCAAGTGACAAAAAATTTAATTTTTTGTGATTCACCGTTTTGTTTTCCTGTTCCAATTTCTTAACTTCCATATAGTCAAAACTAATCAAAATTTACTTTTATTGATAATAAGCAATTACATTTTTCGATCGGGAATAAAATGGATAAAAGAATTTTGCTGATGACCTTATGACGTTGTACAAATTGCTTTCAATATTGCAATTGCATACGTTTCAATATCTTTTTAATAACTTGTTGCCCATATTCTCGGATGAAATACATTTATTAATAGTGTACACCGGTATATATAGAATTTTTAAACCACTTTTTCAGCTTACTGTTTTGTTTAGTTTGTTAATCTTGGTAAATTCTATGGGAATTTACGGATTATTACGGGTGTGCCGAAATCTCGTAGGGCTCAAGGTTAGGCCTACCCAAAATTCCGCTCGGAGATTGAGGTAAACCCCGGTAACCTTTGCAATCTTTATACGTATTTCGTACTAACTATGTTTTCCATAGTATAGTATGCATTTCAAAACAGGTTCTATCAATTGTTTAATACTAGGAAAAACGCTAAAGTCCCGCCGCGTTGATGGATGAGCTTTTAAATTTTAGTTTGCATGGGATATCTTTACTTTGCAAGTTCTTTTTTTTGCTGCCTACGCATTGTAGCTGATTGTTGTCAATTTTCTTTTGTTACCCTGTAAATTTGGTATTATTTACCGTAAAAAACTTATATTAAAAGCTTTATTTCTATAGATTCTGGCCAACTATTTAAACTTTTCTTTTAAAAGGTACTACATCAACCATAACCTTAATGTCCATGTATAATATGAACGTTGTAGCCCCACCAGTTTGGTCATAATTGGCCCAAATGGCACGAAAATATCGCACTTAAAATCGAAAAAAAAAAAAAAAAACGTAAAAGTACGATATTCATGAGAAATATTTCTTCGATTGTACCAAAAACAATACACCTCTAAGTTCCCGAGATTTCAAAGGTCCTGTTAAAATTTTTATCAAGATCGGATATGCCGTTTGCCTGGTAGAGAGTTAACCCAAAAAGACCAAAAAAACAAAAAAAAAAAAAACAAAAAAAACAAAAAAAAAACACCCGAGCTAAATTTTTTGGGGGTCAGTGAAATTTAAGTCTTCGCTTCGCTCATCCAACAATCCAGAAATTACCCAAAAATTTTTCCCGATCGGGTTTGAACCAAGGTCTCCCACATTTCGGGTATAAAGGCACCACAGCCAGCTTGACTAGGAAAACGACAAAGTCGGGTGATAGACGAAGTGAGCAAGTCATGTGTTGAGTACCCGGGAACATTAATTGCATTAAATTGATTGTTATATGGTATAAATGAAAGGTTTTGAGTTTAGTTGGTATTAGGGCGCGTCAACTGTAAGGCCATAATGCGCCACTCTAGCCAATGATTATAGGCTAGGGGGGAAAGACCCATGCTGGATCCAGCCTGGAAAGAGAAGTTTGTTTATTTCGTGAGATCTGCCAGCTTCTGGCTCGCTATGCTACAGCTAGTTGTCATCTATTGTGAGTTTTAAGTGGACAATGGGGAAAAAATCCTCACTACAGGGAGGTTCGAAGAATATTCAGTATGTTTAAAGAAAATCAATAATCCGAAACTAATATTTACAGTGAGAGTCGTTCAAAATTCCTGAAAAATGTATATTTTGTACATCTTTCTTCAAATCACACCGTCCCCAATTCTGCTATCAATCACATTTCTGTTCACAACACAATATATTTTGTAAACACTAATACATAAATACATGTCAAGGTAATGGGAAAAGGGGAGAGAGAAACGGCCGGGCAGAAAGAAAGGGAACTACATTGGCCTATTGAAAAAACAGTGTTCAGACCATTACGCATTTATTTAAACATATTAATTCTCGTCAGTAGCGTAAATTTATTCAGGATGGCCAACACGAATTTTATTTACTTAAATAATCAGTTATATAACTGAGTGGGAGACTCTAAAAACAATTTATTTATTTTTAGTAAATTTCCCCCCGAAACTATCCACATTTTTTGCTAATATTGTTGTAATGCTTTTTGCTAATCAAAGACTTTGCCGGTAGCTCTCAGCAAATAAATCAAACATACCCGGGTACTCAATACATGGCTCGCTCACTCGTCTAACAACGACTTTCCACTCTCCAGGTGCATCAAATTGTTGAAGGGTAATGCCAAAAAAAGCGCTTGTCATGCGGAGGGCGCTTGTTCGGAATAACCGTGAGAAGTAATACACGCATGCACAGACCACGGCGGACGGACGTATAAATGATAAAATAGATTCGTCAGTAGGAGTTAATCTTACCGGCCGCCACCGGTATGCCAAAGAGATGCGCGCAGTGGTGCCCACCCATTGGGAGGAGGTAGAGGCCACTTTGTTTCGCAAGTCTTCAACATTTTAGGGAGCAGTGAGGTGGAGGATGGAGGTTGTAAATATTTATCTTCAAAATAAAAGGAGATATAATATAAGAGTAATATACACAACTTATTCCCAAGAGGTGTTTAATTAAAGTACCACACACAAATGAAAAAACTTCGAAATAGTGGCCAATTCTCAAAAACGAAAGATCTACCAGAACAAACCAAAAAGGGCACACACTCACAAAAACGTTTACATTGGTGGGTTGCATTCAAGGCGGCGAGACGTGTAAATTTTGGATGTTAGACAACCCTTGTTATATTCTGTAAGTTAAGTTTAAATAAACAAAGTAAACACATATACAAATGTTTGAATAAATAAATAAGTAACGCGATTTATTGAAATATTTTGAGGTGGAAATAACAAAATAAAACACTTAATACTAAATTAAAAGCTTGGCTAATGAATTGTACGTATCGGCTCACGTTTTGCTAGCATTGTGTGTGTTATTATTTCTCTAAGTCTGTCCGTCCAGTTCGACGCTGAAATTTAAACAACGATTTGGAAGTTATTGATGGTGGTGCCGTTTAAAATTTTCAACAAAATCCGTCAAGAAACACAAATTTGAAAATGTGAAACATTTGCGTTTGATCTTCATTCTTATCAAACAGTTTCAAATCAAGGTCTAAGTAGACCTTGTTTCGAATTTAAGGCGACTTTTACGGCGGTGAGCAAAGTGCACTAAATCTTCATGAGCATGGTTCCCCAAAAATATTGTGGGAGATTGAGCTGGTTTTGTAATCGTTCCTCGAACTTGTTACGGGCTGGGTTTTCTATGTATTTTATGCAGTTAAAATACGTTTTTATTGGGGTTTCGTGAACAAAGTATATAACACAATGTTTAAATTAAGAGTTGCGTGCAATCCATATCGTTTAAAATTTAACTCAGTCTTTTAAAACAACGACCTGTGACGTTTTTAAACACGAATGGTAGCGCGTAATTCCTCTGTGTCTGAGTGTGTAATCTCATTGTATGCTCTTTATTATTGGCTTGACATGCTATTTTACATACATCTTGCTTACATTTCTTTTATATTTATTCAATAATTACGCACGACATTTACTTGTCAACCCCAATCACTCTTGGTCTCCCTCACATCTCTTAGTTAGGTAACGTTTTATACTGTCTTAATTTTAATCCTAAATAAAAATGGAAAATTGCCGCCGTCTTGCATTACAATTTCCTTCGAACATATTATTTGCCTCTTGCAATTCTAGTTCCAATTGTGTGAACCTTATTTATGTAATAATTTTTTTTCAAATAAATAACTTTTCAATACGTCAATGGATTATTTTATGTATGCGAGTGAGTAAGTGAGTGAGGGAGTGAGTGACATTTTCGTGTGCTAGATTGTGTAGAGTAAATGATTTGTCCGCTAGCACCACAGCCCTCTTTGTAAAGACATATAATATAAGATGTGTGGATCAACTAGGCCCCGTCCCCCTTTGTTCTCTTGGAAGTGTCAATCTTTCTATTGCTGATTTAGGATGATGCATTCTGTGTTTGGTAAGTGTATGGTAAACGACGAGCTAATATTTTCAACTCGTGGATGTCCGTTTGTGTCCATTTAATGATGGGTGGTATAGCATATTTATTTATTTATTGCTGTGATCTTGCGTTTACCGTTTATTTGCTTCTTGAGGATAGATGTTAGTCGTTTCTTGTACGCATCTATCAATTTTAATTTCATTGTTTTATGTTCAATTCTGACAGCAGCTTGTGACAGTCCAAAATATTTGTATACTTTGTATAATCACTGAATAGATTGCGCTGAAATTTTAAACAGCAATCCGGTACGAGTTTTCTTAGAACTGCTAACAAAATCAGCTATAGATCCATTGCGATTTAAACCTTCAATAAGTGGGTCATTCTCAAATAAAATGACCTTGTGCTGTCCCACCTTAATATTATTTTTTTTTTAGATCAAGATATTGATTTGCATAAATTTTGGTTGTACATTTTCAGAATACTTATAGTTTTTATTAGCTCCATGAATTTTTGCACTTCTATCTTGTAAGGTTGACCTTTAATTCAATGTCGGGTATTGCAAAATGTGTTAAAACCCATGTCCCTATCTCAAAACCAGAAGTGTTTTGTAAAATGTTTGACTTTAAGACTAAAATTTATTTAGTCTCTAGGATTGGAATTAATGCAGAAATAACAGTTAATAACTGTGTGTTAGTGACTTTTTTTAACAATTTACATTTTCAAACAATAACTAGTGGAAAGTGGTTGTCCCTAATGTGGCAATCATAATAATGTCATGACTGTTACCATTGTAAAAGAGTTTAAATAATTTTCCAGAAGGCAGTGGATCAATCTAGAAGAAGAAGAAAAAACAGCTCCTGACATGGCATCATGGAAGTTTGGTTTGTTTTGACATGAGAAACTCTTTAAAATTGAAAAGTAAACATTTTAACGGTGAGTATTTTAATTCAATGTCATGAATGTTACCAAGATAAAACAATTTAATTTGTATTTAATATTTTATTTAACAATTGAGTTAAGTTACAATCAAGTTCCAGCTCATAGCAAACATAACCCTACTTTTTCAAATGGGATTGTTAACAGCTAATGAATTAATGAAGTTGAAATGTCATGCATGTTACTTGTCAGGTATGTTACTTTCAAAAAGTAACATTACAAGGGCATCGTGGATTACTGCATTAATTTCCTGCAACTGTAGATGTGTTTTGAAGGGAGAGGTTGTAATTCATTGCCATACTCAAAAGTAACAAAAACACTTGTTTTTATTGATTTTCAGTGATCACTTGTCAAGAATGTTACTTTTTGTCAAGACCGTTACCCGTAGTGTCTCTTTACTTTAAACTCAACACAAACTTGTTGGATTAGATGGATTTTATCTTTAGGTTGACTGATTTGTACACTAACAAGCAAAACATGATCTTAGAAAAAAAATTATTACTGTTAGAAAAGTAACTTTTTTGTCAAGACTGTTACTTTTTGTCAACACCGTTACCCGAGCTAATTATTAAATTAAGTCTTATTTAAAGTTTAAAATAACTGAATCACATTTTTAATCTTATTTATAATATTAATACTTCATTGCTAACAGTGATCTTGATAAAATTTGATTTGCCATTTGTCCGGTTTTGAAATTTGAGTAACATTCTTGACATTTTGGTATTATAAAAAGTGATTTTATTGAATGTATTAGTTTTGTGTGATAATGTAACTAAAACTATTGTGCACATGGAATATAGATTTAATAAATAACTTCTTACATCAATTGTCACTTTTATGTCCGGTAACAGTCATGACATTTTCGTACACTTGGATTGATGAAAATGCTTGTATGTAAAAAAATTTTGTTTTTTTAGATAAACCCTTTTAGGGCTGTAAGAACAAATTATTGGATAATGTATTGTTAAAGGAGGCATCCAATTTTATGTTATAATTTTTTCTTGCAAGCATTTTTTTCAATATGGTCATTACGTTTGAGAATGACCCATGTAATAAATTTAAAAATAGGCTGCAAATGTGTAGGATTTAATTTAACAACAATGTAATGTGTAATGTGTGTGTTCTTGGAGAAATATTTTTAAATTTTAAATTTGTCGTGCTGTGAATGCATATGCAGGGTGACCAAGGTACACTTTGCCAAGGTGTAGCGAATCTTGCACGCTCAAGGTTCCCCCAAGTTCCGCTGTGAGATTGAGTAAACCTTTAAAAAAATCTAAATATAACTTTCAATTTATATAAATAAGAACGGTGTTTCAGTCTAATTTTTAAACATTTTAGTAAGGTATGTGTTCTTCTTCTTCCTCCTTGCACAAAACACAGTATGAACTTAAGCGCCATATCAGCTAAGATCGTTCGCCAGTTACGAATGTACTGCATAGTGCACTGAAATTAAAAGAACTCACCGTGCAGTGTAATACAGTTACACTGGTTCACTCAACGGTTACACAGTACAATGCAAAGTGCGGCTCAGGCGAACGAATCGATTATGCTATTATATGGTTGCCGTTTGGTGCTATTTTTGATAATCCATTACAAACGATTGATCTAAATAGAAAATATACAAGGAATGGCTTATCTGTTATTTCTTGACTCTGCCTGCCACACAGAGATTGGTTGGCCCATTTGAGTTTAGTTGTAATAGTCGGTCGCTTTGCTCCCTCGTCTCATAAATTTTGACAGAAAATGTGCAAAATACTGTTATATTACTAATCATTGCATAATTAGTTGGTGATTGACATATTAATTCAATACCTTTCCCCAATATATATGTAAAACTTTCAGTTTTTATTTAGGAATGAAATAAAATTTAAAATATACCTCAAGTATAAACACTTTTTGTGGGTGTGTGCAGATAGTGTGTTTTTAATATGAAAAAACGAAAATAATAAGCAGATAGTGTGTTT
>JAMZAV010007102.1:0-21512 GCA_024449915.1 Sweltsa coloradensis | reverse complement strand
TTGCAAAAAGTTTTGACATTTTTAGTTTGTCAGTTCAGTTTGTAAAAAGATTTGCACATAATTTTGCGCAGAAAAGCCACAGTTTTGGGGGCACACAGTAAGTTTCAGTTTGTTTGTTTTGTGAAATATTTGCACGAATCATTTGGGGATTTCAAAATTTTTTTTCCCCATTTAGTCATATGCTTGTTTGTCATCTTGCACATATTGGACAGAATGCACAGTTTGGGACAATTTTTTACTTCAGATTGTCAGTTGCATATTTTCGCAGAATGCACAGATTCCCACAGTTTTAGTTCTTTTGATTATCTGTATACACATATTGCACAAAATGCACAGTTTAAACAGTTTTCGTTCGTTAGATTGTCAGTCTTCACATATTGCGCAGAATGCACAGTTTGCACAGTTTAAGTTCGGCAGATTGTGAGATTGCACATATTGCGCAGTTTGCAGTTTTATGTCAGATTGTCAGTTTATAGCACAGAATGCACAGTTTGCACAGTTTTATTTTGTCAGATTTTTAGTTTGCACATATTGCGCAGAATGCACAGTTTGCACAGTTTAGGTTCGTCAGATTGTCAGTTTGCACAGTTAGAACATATTGTATGTCATAATGCATATATTGGACAAAATGCACAGTTTGCTTAGTTTTAGTTCGTCAGGTTGTCAGTTTGCACATATTGCGCAGAATGCACAGTTTGCACAGTTTTAGTTCTTTAGATTGTCATTTTGTCATCTTGCGCAGAATGCACAGTTTGCATCGTTTAAGTTTCGTCAGATTGTCCGATTGCAGATATTGCGCTGAATGCACAGTTCGCACAGTTATTCAGTTTGATAGATAGTCATATTGCACATATTGAACAAAATGCACAGTTTGCACAGTTAAAGTTCGTCAATTGTCACTTTGCCCATATTTCGCAGAATCCCAGTTGCACAGTTTGAAACCGTTTGTTATTTTTTTAGATAGTCAGATTCCCACACATTGCAGAAAAGCAAGTTTGCACAGTTTAAGTTTGTCAGATTGTAGATTGCTCATATTGCGCAAAAGCACAGTTTGGCACAGTAGTCAGTTTGTTTGTTTGTGATTTTGCACATATTGCGCAGATTTTACATTTTTGCACATTAATCATTTTTGCTTGTTTGTCATCTTGCACATATTGGACAAAATGCACAGTTTGGACAATTTTTTTACTTCAGATTGTCAGTTGCATATATTTCGCAGAATGCACAGATTGCACAGTTTTAGTTCTTTAGATTATCTGTATGCACATATTGCACAAAATGCACAGTTTAAACAGTTTTCGTTTGTTAGATTGTCAGTCTTCTCATATTGCACAGAATTTACAGTTTGTACAGTTTTCGTTCGTTAGTTTGTCAGTCTACACATATTTTACAGAATTTACAGTTTGTACAGTTTAAGTTTGTCAGATTGTAAGTTTGCACATTTTACGCAGGATGCACAGTTTGCCCAGTTTTAGTTCGTCAGGTTGTCAGTTTGCACATATTGCGCAGAATGCACAGTTTGCACAGTTTTAGTTCGTCAGATTGTCAGTTTATTGCACAGAATGCACAGTTTGCACAGTTTGCACAGTTATTCAGTTTGATAGATAGTGATATTGCACATATTGCGCAGATTTCACAGTTTGCACATTTAGTCAGTTTGCTTGTTTGTCATCTTGCACATATTGGACAGAATGCACAGTTTGCACAGTTTTATTCGTTAGATGTCAGTCTTCTCATATTGCACAGATTACGTTTGTACAGTTTTCGTTCGTAGTTTGTCAGTCTACTCATATTGCACAGATTAAAAGTTTGTACAGTTTAGTTTGTCAGATTGTAAGTTTGCACATATTACGCAGGATGCAGAGTTTGCACAGTTTTTGTTTTCCAGATGTCAGTGGACAATTGCGCAGTTTTACAGTTTCCCCAAAGTTGTAAATTTTTGTTTGTCATTTAACAATTCACAGAATGAAATTTTTTGCCAGTTTGGGTTTTTTAAAATGTCGTTTTACATATTGCCAGAAGCCAGTTTGAACAGTTTATTCGTCAGTTTTCATTTGTTATATGCCAAAATTTCACGTTTGCAATTTTATTTTTTGATTGTTTTTTGACATATTGCCAAAATCAATTTTTGAACGTTTTGCCAGTTAAAAATTCCTTTTGAAAGTGAAAGTTTGCCCATTTGCGAATTTTTCCACATTTCAAAAATGCACGTTTGCACTTTTTTTCAGTTGTCTTTTTTTAACACTTGCCAGTTTTGCACATTTTTCCGCAAGTTTGGCGTAAAGATTTTTCATTTGCAATTTGACATTTTGTTGTAAAGGGGTTTTATTGACAAATGCACAGTTTCCCAAGTTTTAGTTGTCAGTTGTCATTTGCACATTTCCCCGAATGACAGTTTGCAAAGTTTGGTTCGTCAGTTTGTCATTTTTGGACAATTGCGAAAAATACAGTTGCACATTTATTTTAAATTTTGTGTTGCACTTTCGAGTTTTCAGTTTTATTAGTTTGTCATTTAAATAGACAGAATGCAAGTTTGACAGTTTTTTTTTGTCAGATTTTTAGTTTCCCAATTTGCCAAAGCACAGTTTGCTTTTTTTTAGTTCGTAGAAGGTAAATTTTGCAATATTGCCAAAGAATGCACGTTGAACGTTTTTTTGTTGAAAGTCAATTCCAATAAAAAAAAAAAAATGCACAGTTGCCCATTTAAAGGTTTCGAGATTGCGGACGGAACATTTTTTCAAAGAATTTGGGGAAAAAATGCACGGGTTAGTTCTCGGGTTGTCAGTTTCACATTTGCCAAAATGCACATTTTGCACATTTTTAGTTTTTAGTTTTGAATTTAAAATATTGCCGAAGGTTTGAAGTTTTATTTTCGTCAGATTGCTTGTTATTGCCAGAATGCAATTTTTGCCATTTATTTTGTGGGTTGCATTTTAAATTTTTCAAGAATCCCCAAGTTTGCACAGTTTATTTTCTTCAGATTGTCATTTTTCACTTTGCGCAATTCACATTTTCACAGTTAAGTTTGGCAATGGAAATTGCATATTGCAAGTTGCAATTTTTTATTGTCAGAGTCGTTTTTTGCACAAATGCACAGTTTGCACAGTTTATTTTGTAGATTTAGTTTGCACATATTGCCAGAATGCACAGTTTGAATTTTTTAAAGTTCTCAGTTTGTCAATTTCAATTTGCGCGAGCACATTTGCCAGTTATTCATTTTTGAAGATTTTTTAAATATTGCCGCCAGTTTGCACGTTAAATTCGTCGATTGTCATTTAATTTCCGAATACTTTTTGCACTTTTTAGTTTTTTCGATGTCATTTTCACAATTGAAAAAAAGCACAGTTTCAAGTTTTAAATTTTGTCAGTTTTAAAGATTCCAATTTTGCGCAAAAAAGGACAGTTTGCACAGTATTTTTGTTTTTTTGTAATTTTGGGAATATTGGCCAAAATTTTGCACATTTACAGTTTTTGTTTGTCAGATTTGGAAATTTGCACATTTGGCAAAAAACCAGTTTCACAAAATTTTTTCCAGTAAAGACCAAGTTTTTGTTTTTTTGCACATATTCCCAAAAAAGAATTTAACAGTTTGGAATTAGCCCCATTTTCTTTGTTTGTTTTTTTCCATTTTGCCCCATTTTTTACAGAATTTACAGTTTGAATTTTTTTTTCAGATTGAAGTTGCAATTTTCGCGGGATGCACGTTTGCCCTTTTTTAGTTCTGGTTTCGTTTACATATTGCCAAAGACATTTTACATTTTTTTTGTCAGATGTCAGTTCATATTGCCGATTTACATTTTTGACAGTTTCTTTGTTTTTTTGGGGTCATCTTGCCATATTGGGAAGAATAAGTTTGACTTTTTTGGGTTTTAAAATGTAAAGTTTTTACATATTGGCAGATTTAAATTTTTGACATTTTTTTTTCTGATTGTCAGTTTGCATTGCCAGAATCACGTTTGCACAGTTTTTCGTTCTTTAGTTGCAATTCACAATTGCCAGAATCACTTTGCGTTTTTTTCGTCAGATGCAAATTGCCTATTGCACAGAATGCACATTTGCCCATTAAGTTCGTAAGATTTGATTCAATTTTTCCGAAGCACATTTTCCCAAAGTTTATTTTAGTTTGTATTTAAACCTTTCCAATTGCACATTTTGCACAGTTAAATTTTCTTTTGCATTTGCAAGTTGGCCCATTTGCGCATTTTTCGTTTTTGCCAGTGCACTTTGCACTTTTTTTTCAGTTGTCAGTTCACAATTGCACAGAATGACATTTTGCAAGTTTAGGTTCGTCGTTTTGTCGTTTGCAATATAGAACCAATTTCCCTTTTTAATTTGGGCAAATTGGAAATTCCCAAAAATTTTCCCTTTTATTTTATGTCATTTTGTCAGTTTTGCCAAAACAGTTTCCCAAAAAATTTTTTTTTTTTGTAAAGTTTGCAAAATTTTTGGGGTCCGGGGTTTTTTTAGTTCGTCGTTTGTAATTTAGATTTGCGCAAAATGACAGTTGCACAGTTAGCATTTGGTTGGTCATTTGACATATTAAACAAAATCCCCAAGTTTTGCACATTTTTTAGGCTTTGGGGGAATTTTTTCAATTTTTGTTTTCATATTTGGAAAAAAGCACAGTTTGCATTTTTATTCGTCGGGTTTTTCAGTTTCCCTATTGGCCAAGAATGACAGTTGCACAGTTTTATTCTTTAGATTGTCAATTTGCCAATTGCACAGAATGCCATTTTGAACTGTTTTTTTTCGTCAGATTGAAAATTGCTCATATTGCAAGAATCAATTTGCCCACTTTAAATTTGTAAGTTTGTCTGATTGCACATATTTCACAGAATCAAGTTTGCCCAGTTTATTCTTCAATTGTCAGTTTCACATCTTGCGCAGATCCCACATTTTTACATTTAAAAATTTTGGAGATTAGAGATTTTTATTTTTCCAAGTTTGCCCCAGTTTTAGTTCGTCAGATTGTTGTTATTGCACAGAATGCACATTTTTGCACAGTTTAGTTTGAGTTTGTCATTTGCACATTTTTGCCAGAATCAAGTTTGCATAGTTTAAGTTCGTCAGTTGTCAGTTGCAGATATTGCGCGGAAATTTTCCACAGTTTTCTTGAAAAGTAATTTGCCACTTTTTGGAAAAAATGCCAGTTTGAAAGTTTTTCAGTTTGTCGTTTAATAGGCCAGAATCCACAGTTTGCACATTTATTTGTATTTTTTTAGTTTCCAATGCGAAAGCACGTTTGAAATTTTTAAGTTGTCAGATTGTAAGATTCCCATTTGCCAAAAAGCACATTTTGCACATTATTTTGGTTTTTTGGAAATAAATATTGCCTTTTTAACCAAAATTTTTTTTTTTGCACATTTGGAAAAAACAATTGGTTTTTTTTCTTCGATTGTCAGTTGAAATTTTAAAACCAATTGAATTTTGTTCAAATTATGTATATATTGCAACCAAAATGCACAGTTTCAGTTTTGTTTTTTTAGTTGTCAGTTTCCATTTTTCCAGAATTTACAGTTTGACATTTTTTGTTCTTTTAGTTTCAGTTTACCTATTTTTCGAAATTTAAAAGTTTGTACATTTGTTTGTTTGTAATTTTGAAATTTTTCGCGGGGCACATTTTTGCCCAGTTTTAGTTCTGGGTTGTCATTTACATATTGCCAGAATGCCAAAAGGTTTTGAAACATTTTATTTCTTTTAAAGTGTAAAGTTTTTTGGGCTTTAATTTTGGACAGAATGCACATTTTTGCCGTTTTGGGTTTTTTAGATGTCAATTGACATATTGCCAGAATGCCAGTTTGAACGTTTTATTTTCTAGATTGTCATTTACATATTGCACGAATCCCAAAAATTTGCCCTTTTTTAGTTCGTGATTGTCCCAATATGCCCCCATTTGCAAAAAGAATTTTCCCACAGGGTTTTGAACTTTTTAGTTCGTAGTTTGTCTTTTGCCATTTTCCAGAATGCACAGTTTGCACGGGTTTACGTTTTCAGTTTGTCATTTACACTCTTGCGCAGATTGCACAGTTTGCACATTTTAAGTTTGGGATAAGAGATTTTTATTTTGCGCAGTTTGCACGGGTTTTAGTTCGTCAGATTGGCAGTTTGCTTTTATTGCACAGAATGCACAGTTTGCACAGTTTTATTTGTCAGTTTGTCATTTTGAATATGCCAGAATCCCATTTTGCATGTTTGTCACTTTTCTTTAGTCAGATTACACACATTGCACAAAAGCACTTTTTGAAAAGTTTTAGTTCGCAAATTGTCAGTTTGAATATTGCGCAAATGCAAGTTGCCGTTTTTTTGCAGGGTGGACAATTTTGCGCGGTTTGCGTTTTGTCAGTTGTCATTTATACCCAAAAATCACATTTTGCACAGTTTTAGTTTTAGAGTCATTTTTGACATATTGCGCGAATGCCAGTTTGAAAGTTTAATTCGTCAGTTTTTTATTTTGCAATATTGCCAAAAGACAGTTGCACAGTTTAGTTTAATTTTGTCATTTGCACATTTTGAACAAAATGCCAGTTTGACATTTTTTTATTTTGTCAGATTGAAAATTGCCATATTGCCAAAAAGCCCCAGTTTGCCATGGGTCTTTTGTTTTTTTTTATTGCAATATTGCCAAAATTTCACTTTTGACATTTTAGTTCTTGTTTGTCTTTCAAAATTTGGCAAAATGCCATTTTGGGAATTTTTTTCTTCAGATTGTCAGTTGCAATTTTTCGCAAAATGCACGTTGCACAGTTTTTAGTTTTGATTATTGTAAAACAATGCAAAAAATGCCCACATTTAAATTTTTCTTCGAATTTGTCATTTTTCCAAATTTTGCAAAATTTTCATTTTGCTTTTTCGTTGTTATTTTTATTATCAGTTTCCAAAAAATTAAAAGTTTGCATTTTTAGTTTGTCAGATTGTAATTTTTTCCTTTCGCGGAGCAAGTTGCACATTTTTTGTTCCAAATTGTTTTGGGAATATTCCCAAAAAATTTATTTCCCGGGGCATTTTTTCATTTTTGCCCATTAAGTAAAAATTCCCCTTTTGTTGTCTTTCTTTGCACATATTGACAAATGCCCATTTTTGGCAATTTATTCTCGATTTAGTTTCAATATTCGCAGAATGCACAGTTGCAAAGTTGTTTTTTTGATATTATGCACTATTAACAAAATGCACAGTTTACAGTTGGTTTGTTGGTTTGCAGTTTCCATTTTGCCAAATTTTACGGGATTTGTCATTTTTTCAGTTGTCGTTCCCCCAATTAAAAATACAGTTTGACAGTTTGGGGTTGTCAGATGTAGTTTGCACATTGAACAGGTTTTCAAGTTTTTGCCCAGTTTTTGAGTTCGAGGTTGTCTTTTGCACATTTTGCGCAGAATGTCAGTTTGCACAGATTTGGTTGTCAGATCGTGATGGTCCCATTGGCAGTTTTGACAGTTTGCACATTTAAGTCAATTTGTTGTTTTTTCATCCACATTTTGCAAAACAATTTTTCACAGTTTTGGGTCTTTAGAATGTCAGATTGAATTTTGCGAAAATGCACGTTTGAACAGTTTTATTTCGTCAGTGTCATTTTGTTATATTGCACAGAATGCAAAAAAAAAAAAAAACAGTGCACAGTTTTTTTTTTGTTCGTCGATTGCTTGCCATTCCCAAAATGCACATTTTGCCATTTTAATTTCTAGATTGTCATTGACATTTTTCACAAGCACATTGACATTTTTAGTTTTCAATTTCATTTCCCCCCCAAAATTGAATTGCACCGGGAATGAAAAACAAGTTTCCCACTTTTAGTTCGTAGATTGTTGTTTATTACGAATGCACAGTTTGCACTTTTTAGTTTTTCAGATTGCATTTCACATTTTGGCAGATTGCACATTTTTGCACAGTTAATTTTTGCAGTTTAGAGATTGTTCATTTTGCGAATTTTGACATTTTTTAGTTTGTCAGATTGTCGGTTTTTTGCCAAAAAAGCACATTGCACGTTTTTTTTTGTAGATGTCATTTGCCAAATTTTGCAAATGCACAGTTTCCCCAATTTTAAAGTTTCAGATTTTTTTTCCCCATTTTGCGCAGAATCCCTTTTTGCACATTTTTCAGTTGTTTTTTTTAGATATAAATTTCAAAATTTGGAAAAAGCACAGTTTGACAGTTTAATTTTGTCGTTTGAAATTGCCATTTGCGCAGAAAGCACAGTTTTGCACATAAGCATTTTGGTTTGTTTTGGTTTTTAATTGCCTTTTAATTTTCGGATTTCAAAATTTTGCACTTTGGTCCCCCCCCCCCCCCCGTTTTGTTTTTGTATCTTTGCACTATTGACAAAATGACAGTTTAAAAAATTTTTTTGAGATTGTCGGTTTTCTATATGCCAAATTCCAGTTTAAGTTTTTTGTTATTTTGCTTAAACCCATTTTTTACAAAACAGTTTAAAAAACAGTTTTTTTCCGTTTTTTTTTTGCACTTTTAGCTCACAGTTTGCCCAGTTTTGTTCGTGGGTTGCAGTTTCCATAGCAGAATTAAAAGTTTTTTTTTCGTTAGTTTGGCCAGATTTAAGTTTGCACATTTTTTTTTTACGAAAAGGAGAAAAGTTTCCCACGTTTTGTCTTTAAAATGTCGTTGCATATGCGCAAAACACAGTTTAAACGTTTATTTTCGTTGTCAGTTTAAATTTGCACGAATGAAAAAAATTTCCCAGTTTATTTGTCGGATGCGTTTGCACATATTCCCCAAAAATGCACAGTTTCACATTTTTTATTTTTTTTAGATTGATTTGAATTGCCAGAACCCACATTTTGGAAAAGTTTTGTTGTAATGTAAATTTGCCATTTTACAAAGCACAGTTTCCCCCAATTTTAAAGTTTTTTTGCCTTTTCCCCAAGTGCACATTTGCGATCCAGATTTCCACATTTGCCAGTTCCCAGTTTGCACTTTTTTCAGGGGGTTTTTTAAGGGATTACAAATTTTCGGGCACAGAATGCCATTTTGCAATTTTTAGTTTGCCCAATTTCAGTTTGCACATTTTGGAAAACATTTTTTTTTGCCCTTTTTTTTTCAAAAAAATTGACAAAATGCACTTTTTGAAGTTTTATTTTCGTAAAATTTCATTTTGCAATATTCGCAAAGACAGTTTGCACGTTTTTTTGCAGGTAGATGGGCACTTTTTTCGGCAGTTTTGACAGTGCACAGTTGCCATTTTTTTTGTCAATTTTTGGCACATTTCGCAAATCAAGTTTGCAAGTTTAGTTTGTAGTTGTCAGATGAAATATGCCGAATGCACAGTTGAAACATTTTTTGTCAGTTTTGGTTTCATTTTTGCCTTTTTTATATTCCCAAACCAGAATGCACAGTTTCCCACAGTTTTATTTCAAAATTTGTATTTGCAAATTTTGGCAAAATGACATTTGACGTTTGGTTCGTCAGATGAATGGTCATTGCCAGTTTGACATTTTGCCCCTTTAATTGTTTTTTGTCTTTTTTGCAATATTCACAAAAGCACATTTTTTCCTTTTTTTTGAACAGTTTAAATTCCAGAATCCCCGTTTAACTTTTTTTCGCAGATTGGGGTTTTTTTGCAAAAAGCCAGTTTGAAATTTTTAGAGATTGTTTTAAATATTCCCCGAAGGGAACGTTTTAGTTCGTCAGATTGTCTTTGTTTTTGAACGAAGCACATTTGCCCATTTAGTTGTAAGATTGTCGATTGCACATTTTTCACAGAATTCACATTTTTGCAAGGTTTAGTTCTTCGATTGTCTTTTTCACATTTGCGAGATCACATTTTGCACATTTAAGTTTGGCAATTGGGGAAATTGAAATTTATTGCAAAAGTTTGAGTTTTATTGTCAGATTGTCGTTTTTTTGCACAAAATGCACATTTGCACTTTTTAGTTTGTCAGATTTCAGTTTGCACTATTGCGCAAAAAAGCACAGTATGCATAGTTTAAGTTCGTCAGATTGTCAGATTGCAGATATTGCGCAGAATGCACAGTTCGCACTGTTTTTCTTTTGGTTGAAGAAAAATTGACATATTAAAAAAAATTTGCACAGTTTTTGAAACTTTAATTTCGAAAAATGCCAGTTTGCCCCATTTAAAACCTTTTTTATTTTTTAATCCCCAAATTACAAATTGCAAAAGAAAGTTTCCCAAGTTTAGTTTTAGTTGTAAGTTGCCATATGCCAAAAAGCACGTTGCACGTTTTTATTTTGTAGTGTCATTTGCACATATTGCAAAAGAATGCACAGTTAAATTGTTTTAGTTCCTTTTCCAAAATTGACAAAAATTTTCCCCTTTTTTTTTTTGGGCCCACACAGAAGTGCACGGGTTGCATTTTATTTTGTAGTTGTGATTGCTTTTCCAAAAATAAAGGGGTTTGCACAGGGTAGTTTGTTTTTTTTAAACACATTTGCGCAGATTCACAGTTTGCACATTAAACATTTGCGTTTGTTTTTGTCATTTGGGCAAAAAGTTTGGGGACAATTTTTTTTCTTCGTTGTCTTTGTTTAATTTCCAGAATGCAAAATTTGCACAGTTTTTAGTTTTTAGATTTCTTTTTAAAAAATTTTGCCAAAATGCACAGTTTAAAAATTTTTGTTTTTAGTTGCAGTTTCCATATTCTCAAATTAAACAGGACTTTTCTTTTGTTAGTCTTTCAATTGACAAATTTTAAGTTTGACAAAATTTGTAGATTGTAATTTGCAATATTCGCAGGTCAAGTTTGCCGGGGTTTTGTTTTTTTAGATTGTCGTTTTCCCACTTTTTTGCCAGAAGCCTTTTTGCAAAAGTTTAATTGTAGATGTATTGAAATATTCCACAGTTTGCAAGTAGCATTTTGGGTTTTGTTTGTATTTGCAATATACGCAAAATTACAGTTTGCAATTTTAGTTCTGTTGTCAATTTGACAATTGCACAATGCCAGTTTGAATTTTTATTCCCAGTTTGTAAAATTGCTTTATTCCAGAATGCACAGTTTGCACAGTTTTATTTTCTAGATTCTTTTATTGCACAATATTTGCAAAAAGGGGCAAGTTTTAAACCATTTTTCCCGTTTTAGTTGTCAGTTTCATTTTTGCACAGAATAAGTTGCACGTTTTCTTTTGTAGTGTCATTCCATTTCAAAATCCCATTTTGACAGTTTAGGTTTTCGATTGTTTTTGCAATTTTCGCAGAACCACGTTTGCCAGTTTAGTTTTATTTTTCAGTTTGCACAATTGCCAGAATGACAGTTCCCCCATTTTGGTTTGTCAGATTGCGTTAAAATTTTGCCAAAATACATTTTGCACATTTTTATTTCCAGTTTCCAATTTTCAAATTGGGAAAAAAATGCACAGTTGCAATTTTGTTTTTGGGATGTAAAGACATTTCCAAATGCCAGTTTAAATTTTTATTCTTTTGATTGCATTTTCCAAATTGCCGAATCCAGTTTGCACGTTTTTTTTTTCCTTTTTAGTTGAAATTCCCCAAATTGCACAAAATGCACATTTTTGACGTTTTGTTCGTCAGATTGCATTGCCTTTGCACGAATAATTTTGCAATTTAGTTCGTAAATTGTATTTTTTGCACTTTCCAAAATGCACGTTTGCACAGTTTTTTTTTTTTTGGGGTTTTCCTTTGCCTTTGCTTTTTTCTTTCTTTCCCCCCCCCGTTTCCCTTTTTTTTTTTAGATGTATTTTAACACTTGCAAAAAAGCCAGTTTGCACATTAAGTTTGCAGTTTAAATTTGTTAATATGGGCGAAGGGCCTTTTAGTCTTTTGTTTGTTTGTTATTGCACAATTGCCAGTTTCCGTTTTTTAGTTTGCTTTTTTGTCATTTGCACATTTTTGACAAAATGCCATTTTGGGCAATTTTTTTTCTCAATTGTCGGCAATTTTCGCAGAATCAAAATTTTCCCACATTTAAAGGGTTTTGAATTGGAAATTGCAAAAAATGCCAGTTTCAGTTTTTTTTTGGGATTTCATTTTTAAAGCACAGAAACAGTTTGACAGTTTTTTTTTAGTTTTAGTTTCACTTTTTTAAAAATTTTCATTTTTAATTTTTTTTATTTTGCAGATTGTAAGTTTGAAATTTTTTCCCAGGATAAAACATTTTGCCCAGTTTTTAGTTGCTTGAGTTTGCCAAAAAATTCCAAATGACGTTGGCACAGTTTGGGTTCGTCAGATTGTCATTTGCCAGTTAAGGAAATTTTTTTTGTTTTGGGGTCATTTTAATATTGGACAAACACAGTTGCAATTTTTAAGTTTTAGTGTCAGTTTTAAAATTTGCCAGAATGCACATTTTTAACAGGTTTTATTTCTAGTTTGTCTTTTTCCCTTTTTGCACGAATGCAAGTTTGCCCTTTTAGTTCGCGGAGGGGTTTTTGACATTTGCCAAAAAATGCCATTTTGCCCACTTTATTTTGAAATGTCTATTGCACATATTACAAAATGCAAGTTTGACGTTTTAGTTTCAGATTGTAAGTTAACTTTTGCGCAGAAAACATTTTCCCCACAGTAAAGTTTGGGGGATTGAAAGAAATTTTTTTCACTTTTTAGAATTTTTCTTTTTGTTGTCAGATTTTTTTGGGTTTTTAAAACAAAATCACGGGGTTTTTAAAAAATTTTAGTTGTAAGTTTCTTTTTTTATTTTTGCCACAATGGCAAAGAATTGTTTTTAAAAAGTTTTTCTTTGTCGTTTTAAAATTTTGGGTTTAATTTTTGCATTTCGAAGTTATTAAGTTGATTTATAATTTTTGTTTGCAAATCCTAGTTTACTTTTTTTTAGATGCCAAATTGAAAAAATTTGCCAAAAAAACTGCAAATTTTTCTCCGTTTTATTTTTAATATGGGGATAAAACAATGCCAAAAAAAGATTTTGAAAAATAAGTTTGTGTTGAAAATTTTTCTCATATTCGCCAAAGCCCCACAGGTTTGGACAAAATCGGGTTTGGTGGTGTGGTTCAAAAAATTATCTGGCCCTTTTCCCCAGTGAAAATTAGCCAAGTTCCTTTTTTGGCCCATCTTGCACAAAAAAAACAAAAATGAACATTTTTGGAAAAATTTTTTTTTTTTTCAGATTTAATTTTTTTGAATTAAATATTTTTTTTTCGGGGATCCAAATTCACATTTTGGGTAAGTTATTTTCCCCCAATATTCACTGTACATTTAAACATTTCGGTTGGAGGGGTCAGGCTTCCAAAATTGCCCCCCCGGGTTTAAATTTAAAAGTTTTTTTTGGAAAAATGTGCAGTTAAACCCTTTTACAGAAATTTTACTTTTTAAAAAAGTTTTTTTTTTAGGATAATTTTGAATTTGGGTTGAAATAAAAATTATTCAAATTCATTTTAATTTTGGGCAAATGACATTTTGCCCAATTTTTTTTTCAGTTTGCAGTTGCAATTTTTCGCAGATGAAGATTGCCATTTTTAGTCTTTGTTTCCTTTAAACAATTTTGGACAAATGCCAGTTTAAACAGTTTTATTCTTGATGTCAGTTTCATATTGCCAAAATTTTACATTTTGCATTTTTTTCTTTAGTTTGTCAGTCTCCCATTTTCCAAAGAATACATTGATTTTTAGTTTGTAAATTGTGTTGCACATTTCGCAAAAATTTGCACGTTTTGTTTTTAATTGTCATTGCAATTTTTGCACAGAAGCACATTGACATTTTATTTTGTCAATTGTCATTTGCCATATTCCAGAAGCACAGTTCCAAAATTTAATTTTCTCAGATGTCATTGCCATTGCCAAAATGCACGTTTGCAGTTTAAGTTGCGATGGAGTTTGGGCCCATTTTAGGCATTTTGCACGTTTTAGTTCTTTAGTTTGTAAAATTTTAAAATTTGCACAAAATGCACATTTTGACTTTTTTAGTTGTCAGATGCTTTTGCCATATTGCCAGAATCAAGTTTCCCCAGTTTTATTTTTAAAGTTGTCGATTCACATATCACAGATGCACATTTTTGCAAGTTTTAGTCGTCAGATTGACTTTTCCAGAATGCACATTTTTGCCAGTTTAATTTTGGCAGATTGTGAGATTGTTGCGCATTTTGAAAAGTTTTATTGTCAGTTTGTCAGTTAAATTGCAAAGAGCACATTTTGACAGTTTTTTTTTTTGGGGGCAGATTTTTGGTCCATTTTCCCACATTTTTTGCAAAGAAGGCCCATTTGAAAAATTTTAATTTTCTTTTGTTTTTTTAATTGCAATTTGCGCAGATGACATTTTGCACATTAAATCATTTTGTTTTTTTGTCATTTCACATATTGACAAATGCACAGTTTTGCACTTTTGTTCAGATTGTATTGCACATATTCGAAAAGCACAGTTTGCACATTTTTAGCTTTGTTGTTTTTAATAATTGCCAGAAAAACAGTTAAACTTTTTTCGTCGTTGCATTTTCCATTTGACAAAATTTCACAGTTTGATTTTTTTCAGATTGTAAGTTTCAATATTCGCGGGCAGATTTGCACAATTTTTTATTCATGTTTTTAAATTTTGGGCCAAATGAACATTTTACAGTTTTCACTTTTTAGATTGTCAGTTCCAATATTGCAAAAATGCCAGTTTGACAGTTTCTTTTTAGTTGTCAGCCCACTATTCCAGAATGAAGTTTACAGTTTAGTTGTCAGTTTGTAAGTGACAATTCCAAAAACCCAGTTTGACATTTTAGTTCTTGTTTCATTTGCCATTTTGGCAGAATCACAGTTTGCACTTTTGTACTAAATTGTCAGTTCACAATTCCCCAAGAAGACAGTTTGCCAGTTTAAAGTTCGTCAGATTGCAATTGCACATTTGCACAGAATGCACGGTTTGCCATTTTTAGTTCGTCAGATTTCGTTTTCGTTTTGCGCGATTGAAATTTTCCAAAAGTTTTTTTTGTAATTTTGTCAATTGCACATTTCCCAAAAATGCACATTTTGCAATTTTTAGTTTTCAGTTGCATTGCCAATAGCCAGAATCACAGTTTGACATTTTTCAGTTTGTTTTGTTGTATTTTTGATAACAAATTTTGGGCAAAATGCACATTTGCAATTTTGGGGTTCGCGGGTTGTCATTGCACATTTTAGAAAAAATGTAAAGTTTTAATTTTTTAATTTTTTTTGAAAAATTTGCACAGGGCCCTTTAAAGTTTGTTCGTCGGGTTGTCATTTGCCATATTAAAGAATGCCATTTTGCCCATTGTTCGCGTTTGCATATTCACAAATGCCAGTTGCACATTTTAATTTTCCAATTTTTTTTTTGGCCAAAAAAATTTGCACATTTAATTTTCGAAAAATTTGTTAGTTGCCATTTTTAAGTTTTAGTTGTCAGATTTTATTTTTGCCAGAAGCACAGTTTGACATTTTTATTTTGTCAGATGTCAGTTTCCCAAAAAGCCGAATGCACAGTTGCAATTTAAAATTTTCTAGATTGCAATTGCAATTTGCCAAAATGCACATTTTGACTGTTTTGTTTGTAGATGCAAATTGCCATATTAAACAAAATCCATTTTTGCCATTAAAAATTCGTAGATTGTCGTTTGACATATTCCAGAATGCACAGTTGCACTTTCAGTTTGTTTTTTTGATGCCGTTCCCCAAACTTGCGAGTGCACTTTTGCCCCGTTTTTTTTCGGGTTGGGGAAGATTGTCATTTTGCGAAAGGGGTTGCACGTTTTAGTTGTAGATGTCTTTGGCACAATTACTTTGCCAGTTAAATTGTCAGATTGTCGTTTGCACATTTGCGCAAAATGCACATTTTGCACAGTTAATTTTTTTTTTTGGCCCAGATTAACAATTGAAAAATGCGAAGTTTGCAATTTTTAGTTGTCAGTTTGTCAGTTTATTCCAGAATGCCATGGCCGTTATTCAGTTTGTAATAGTCATATTGCACATTTTGAACAAAAGCACATTTTCACAGTTATTTCGTCAGTTTGCAGTTTGCCATATTGCCAGATCCCATTTTTGCACAGTTTGCACGTTTGTACTTTTTATTTTAGTCAGTTTACACACATTGCAAAAAAAACAATTTTGCCCGTTTAATTTTGTCAGATTGTTGTTTGCCATATTGCCGAAGCACAGTTGCAAGTAAGCCAGTTGTTTGTTGGAAAATAATTGCAAATATTGGGGATTTTAAAAATTTTGACATTTGACATTTTGGGTTGTTTGCTTTTCTTTGCACATTTTCCCCAAAAACCCCACATTTTGCAATTTTTTTTTCAGTTTCAGTTCAAATCCAGAATGCCAGTTTGCACAGTTTTAGTTCTGTTTTCTGTTGACATTTTGCAAAAAATGCACATTTAAACATTTTTTGGTTTGATTCCCGTTCCAAACCCCAATTTGCACGAATTTAATTGTAACATTTCGCGTTATTTTTTGTCATTTTCCTTTATAACAGAATACTTTTTTACAGTTTTTTTTGTCAGATTTTTATTTTTAATTTCGCAATGCACAGTTTGCTTTTTTATTTTGTAGTTGTAGTTTTGGGAAAAACAAGCGTAGTTTTTGTACATTTGAAAAAATTTGGGGTTTTTGCCAAAATTCGTCAGTTTGGTTTTCAATATGCGCAAAAATACAGTTTTCCACAGTTAATTTTTTGGCCATTTAAATTGACAATGCCATTTTGCAGTTTTATTTTTGATTGTAGTTTAAATAGGAGAAGAAATTTTGAAAGTTTTTTTTGCAGTTTTAGTTTACTTTTGGGCCCAGAATGCACATTGCGTTTAGTTGCGATTGTCGTTCAATATTCGCAAATGCAAGTTGCACGTTAGTCTTTGGTTGGGGTCAATGACTATTAAACAAAAATGCACAGTTTGAAACATTTTTGGGTTCGTCAGTTTGGGGTTTAAAAAACTTTTGGGCTTCATATTGGACAAAATCACTTTTCCCCATTTTATTTTGTGGGTTGTCGTTTGCACATATTCCAGAATTAAATTTGCACGTTTGTTTCAGAGTCATTTTAATTGCGCAGTTTTGAACATTTTGCACAGTTAGTTTTGGTTTTGAGAATTTACAGGGGCCTTTTGCACAGTTTTGGTCAAAAATGTCATTTTAAATTGCCGAATGCACAGTTTGAACAGTTTTATTTGTCGATTGTCATTTTGCTATTTGCCGAATCACGTTGCCATTTTTATTTTTAGTTGTCATTTCACAATTGCACAGAATCCCCACGTTTAAAAGTTTTTAGTTCGTAAATTTGCAAATTGCCATATTGCCAAAATGCACAGTTTGCCAATTTAAGTTGAAAGATTTTTGAGCCATTTTAGGGGCAGTTTGAAAGGTTTTATTTTCAGATTGTCAGTTAAAACCAGCCAGAATGCACAGTTTGCATTTTAAATTGCAGTTTAGTTGCAATTTTGCGCTAATGCACAGTTGCAATTTTTAAGTTTGCAGATGTCAATTGCAATATGAAAAAAATGCACATTTTTGCCATTAAAAGTTGTGTTTGTCATTGCAATTTTAAATAATCACATTTTTGCACCGTTTTTTATTTTTTTAGTAGCAGTTAACACTTTGCAAAAAAGCAATTTTGCACAGTTTTTTGAATTTAAATTGCCATTTTGCCAAAAAGCAGTTTCAAGAAGTGTTTTTTGGGAAGGGAAAATTTGCGAAATTTTTACAGTTGCACTTTTAGTCATTGTTTTTTGTCTTTTGCAATTTGGACAAATGCACTTTTTTTCAAATTTTTTTCTTAGATGTCATTTAATTTTTCCGCAGAAGCCAGTTGACAGTTTTAGTTCAAAGATTTTGTTGCCTATTGCAAAAAATGCACATTTTAAACATTTTTGTTTTAGATGTCATTTTTCGCACAAATTTGTTTTTTTTTTTTTTCTTTCTTTTTTTTTTTTTTTTTTTTTTTCCTTTTTTTTTTTTTTTTTTTTTTTTTTTTTTTTTTTTTTTTTTTTTTTTTTTTTTTTTTTTACCCCAAACCCAAAAGTTTGAACGTTTTGGGGTTTTTTAAAAGTCAATTGAAAATATGGAAAATGCACTTTTGCATTTTATTCGTAGTTTGTCGTTTTTATATTCACAAATGCAATTTTTGCCCAGTTTATTTCCCCGGGATTGTCTTTTTCACTTTTCGAAAAATGCACAGTTTTGCACATTTTTATTTTTTAGTTTGAAATTTGTCATTTTGACGAAGTTTAAAACATTTTTAGTTCGTCAGATTGTCTTTTTATTGCACAGAATCACGTTTCCCCCAATTTTAGTTGAAGATTTTTGTTCAATTTTTCCAAGAAGCACAGTTGCAAAAAGTTCTTTCCAGATTGTCGTTTAATTTGCGCAGTTTGCACATTTTGCAAGTTTATTTTGGAATTTTAATTGTTCTTTGCCATTTTGCACATTTTTAGTTCTCAGATTGTCAGTTTATTGCCAAATGCACAGTTTGCACTTTTAATTTTGTAAATTGTCAGTTCAAAATTGGAAAGCACTTTTGAAAGGGTTTTATTTTGTCAGATTTTTAGATTGAAATTTTGCGCAGAAGCAGTTCGCCTTTTTATTTGATAGATATTCATATTGCACATTTTGAAAAAAATGCACAGTTTTGACTTTTATTTGTCGTTTGAAGTTCACATTTGCGCAAAAGCCTTTTACAAATCTTTTTGGGTTTTTTAAAAATAGCCAGTTTTACACACATTGCAAGTTTGCACTGTTTAACAGTTTTTAAATTTTTTTCAGATTGTGTTGCTATTTCGCAAACACATTTTGCACGGGGTTAGTTTTTTGTTTTGATTATTGCAAAAAGCCAAAAATTTTCACAGTTTGCCCCCCAAAAATTAATTTTTCAGTTTGTTGGTTTTTGTCATCTATCATATTGACAAAATTAAAATTTTGGACATTTTTTTCAGTTGTAATTTTTGCAATTTCGCGGGATCAAGTTTCCCCAATTTTTGTTCTTAATTTCTGTTGACATTTTGGGCCAAATCCCGGGTTTACATTTCCGTTTGTATTTCATTTTCTTACAATTGCCGAATTACAGATTGCCCCAGTTTTCGTCTTTTGTCTATTAATTCCCAATGGAATTTTTACAGTTTGTCGGTTTAAAGTTGGGGTAAAATTTTTAATTTTTTGGGAAACATATTCCCTTTTTAAAAAAAAGAGTTTGCACAGTTTTAGTTTTTCAGTTTGCAGTTTGAATTTTTGCCAAAAAAGGCCACAGTTCACTTTTTAAAATTCGAAAGGTCATTTGAAAATTTCCACAGGACAGATGCACATTTTTGATTTTGTCAGATTGCGTTCACATTTTACGCAGAATGTACGGGGTTGCACAGTTTTTTTTAAAAGTTTGTCTTTGTACAATTGCCAGAAGCACAGTTGAAGTTTTAGTCGTCAGATTGTAAAATTTGCCATTTTGCACCAGGAATTTTTTTGGGCCCAAAAAGTTTGCACGTTTTAGTTCGTCAGATTGACTTTATTGCATAATGCACATTTTGCATAGTTTAATTTTGGCAATTGTGAGTTCCCAAATATTGCGCATTTGCCATTTTATTTCGTCGTTTGTCATTTATTGCACAAAGCACAGTTTGCCATTATTCGTTTGATAGATGCATATTGCCTTTTTGAAAAAAATGCACAGTTGCCAGTTAGGTTCGTCAGATTGTCAGTTTGCACATATTCGCAGAACCCCAGTTTCACATTTTCACGGGGTTTGTCATTTTTTCATTTAGTCAGATTACAACTTGAACAGAAGACAGATTGCCCAGTTTTAGTTCGCAATTGTTGATTCACATATTGCACAGAAGACAGTTTGCCATTTTTAGTTGTCAGTTTATCAGTTTTTCAGATATTGCGCAAAATGACATTTCCCAAAATTTGTTTGTTTGTTTGATAGTATATTGAACAATTAAACAAAATGCACATTTTCAAGTTAGGTTCGTTTGCTTTTTGCATTTTGCAATATTGCGCAGAACCCACATTTTCCCACATTTTGCCTTTTGTCATTTTTTCAGTTAGTCGATTACACACATTGCACAGAATGCAAGTTTGCACAGTTTTAGTTCGTCGATTGTTGATTGAAATTTTGCCAGAATGAACAGTTTGCACATTTTTATTTCCAAATTGTCAGTTTTCACAATTGCGCAAAATCACTTTGCCCATTTTAAATTTTGGGCAGATGGAGATTGACATATTCGCAGTTTGCATTTTTATGTCAGATTGTCGTTTATAGCACAGAATGCACGTTTGCCCCGTTTTTTACTTTTTTAATATCAGTTTACACACATTGCAGAAAACCATTTTTGCACATTTTAAATTTTTGTCAGATTGTAAGATTGCTCATATTGCGAAAAAACACAGTTTGCATTTAAGTCAGTTTGTTTGTTGTGATATTGCCATTTGCGCGATTCACAGTTTGCACATTAAGTCAGTTTTGTTTTCATCTTCCCAATATTGGAAAAAATCCCACATTTTTGGACAATTTTTTTACATCAGAGTCTGTTGATATATTTCGCAGAATGCACAGTTTTGCCCGTTATGGGTCTTTAGATTATTTTGTAGGACATTTTGCAAAAAATGCCGTTTAAACATTTTTCTTTTGTTAGATTTTTCGTCTCTATATTGCACAAAATTTTACAGTTTGTACAGTTTTCGTTCGTTATTTTGCAGTTTTCACATTTTTACAGAATTTACAGTTTGTACATTTTAAGTTTGTAGATTGTAAGTTGCACTTTTTACCAGGATGCACATTTTGCCCAGTTTTAGTGCAGGTTGTCTTTTGCAATTTTGCGCAGAATGTACAGTTGCACAGATTTGGTTTGTCAGATCGAATGGTACTATTGCGCAGATTTGCAGTTTCCCCACATTTAGTAAATTTTTTTGGGGGTCATCTTGCACATTTTGGGCAAAAGCACAGTTTGCACATTTTTGTCTTTAGAATTTTCAGAGTACAATTGCCAAAATGCACTTTTGAACATTAATTTCGCAGATTGTCATTTTGTTATATTGACAGAATCCCCCCCCAGTTGCCATTTTAGTTCGGGGATTTTTGGGTTTTTGCACATATTGCGAAAAACCCCCCAAATTTTTTGCCACAGTTATTCAGTTTGATAGTAGTTTATTGCACATATTGAACAAAATGCACAGTTTGTAATTTTTAGTTTGTCAGATTGAAAGATTGCCATATTGCGCAAAGCACAGTTTGCACAGTAAGTAGTTTTTTGTTGTGATTTGCCATATTGCGCAGTTTCACATTTTGCACATTAGTTAGTATGCTTTTTTGTCATCTTGCATTACTCTATGGGGAAATTTTTAAAGGACAAAATTTAAAACACTGTTAGGCTATCTTTATACTACAATTCTAAATGGGCCTAATAGAATAAAATTTTTGTACTTTGTTAGTTTGTTTTCCCAAAAATAGGCTAAATTATTGTATGGTAAGCTCATTTTTTGCTTGGGTTTTTTAAAATTTTGTTTTATAGTTTGTCTTATTTCTATAGATTCATTTAAGTCTGTTTTTTTTAATATTTGTTTGATTTTTTTCTCTTATGTCTTTTCTTTTTTTTGTTTTTGGCCCCCCCCCTACTGCCCTTTAAATTTTTAAACAATTTTTCGCCAAAAAAAAAAAACTAAGAAAC
>JAMZAV010007101.1:0-87850 GCA_024449915.1 Sweltsa coloradensis | reverse complement strand
TTTTTAAAACCCTAAAACTCACATTTCCTTATTCCCAAAAAATTGGCATAATTTAAACCAAAATAGAGCTTTTGTCCCGTAAAAAAAAATTTTTTTTTTCTCTTTTTTTATTAAAGTTCCTCTTTTATTCAACTAACTTTCAGGTACTTTTTTCTTTGACTTTAAAAATATCGGTAAAAAATAGCTCGGGAAAAACCTTAAAAAAACCCTTAAAATTTATTTTTTATTCTAAATTTTTTTCTTGCGGGTTTTTTGTACCAGAAATCAGCTTGCGTTTTTAAATAACGAAAAAGGAGCTCAAAAAATACTTCAAAAATTGGGCAAGGAATTTGACTAAAAAACATTAGCCCATTGAAAGAGAGGGAAATTCCAAGTTTTTCAGGATTTTTTTAATCAGTTGCCTGATAAATTGAGCCTTTGAAAATGAGATACGGGTCTAGGCAAGCTAAAGGGGGACTTGTTTTGGGAAAAGGACAGTGAGATGTAAAGTAAATTTAGCTGTTTTGGGAAATGTTTTTTGCTTTTCCTTGATGGTTTGGGTTTTTGGGCCCTATTTTTGGGGGGAAAAAACAAACTTTATGAAGCCCTTAACTCAATGCCACCAAAAAACCATTTTTTTCCCATTTAGCATTGGTATTTTTGGATGAATAGGTGGCCAAAACTTACATAAAAAACCCTTTCATAGTTGTTGCCCCTTTGAGCTTCTGAAAAAATGTTGAAAAAGGGTTTTGGTTGTTTTTCAGTTGCTTCACGGGTATGAGCAAAGGGAAACAAACTAAAAGTGCCCTTTAACAGACGGGAAACCCAACACGGGAAAATGGGGGCAAATGAAATGCGGCAAAAAAGAAAAGGAAATAAAGCAACCCTGGCTCCCGCCACTAACGGATCAATTTTCAAAGTTTAAAATAACTTTTTGGATTGTAAATTCCAAAAATTGGCTGTTTTTTGGGAAAGTGCCCTTGGCGGCTGGAGAAAAAGAGGTAGGGTTTAATACTAGGGAAAACCCGGGAATTTTTACTTTGGGCAAAACAATTTTTTTATTTGGTCTTTACAGTCACATTGAAAATTTTATAATTATGATCTTTTTTGGGCAAATTGGGCCCCCTTTTAAATATCGCTTTTTATTTTACCGAAAACTAAAAATTTCCTGCATAATTTACGCCCCTCAGGTTTTCAGCTTAAAACGAAGAAAACAACATTTTATGCCTAGTTTTTTCTCCACTTTTATGAGACAAGTATGTAAAAGAATGAAAAGTCTACAGGTAGTAAATATATTTTATTATTTTATTTTTATATTTATTAGTTAGTTATTATTATTTTTTATTGATTGATGTTTAAATTTTCTTTTGCACCAAAGATTTCAAAATTTACGGGCTGAGCATAAAGGGTTTAAGGGTTTCGAGAAAAGGGCCCGTAAAACAGTTAAATCAGACATTCGGATTTGGTGGAGAGGGGCATTTTTCAAACGGGCAAAAACATGATCCCCTTGCAAAAAATTTAAAAAAAATGGTCGTTTCGTGCGTTGACAAAAAAACCAGAAAAATTTCTTAGCTTAAGGGGTCCCACAAATTGTAAATGATCCAAACGTTAGGGGCACAGTAGCCCTTCGATGAAGAGCTTGAATAAAAAGGATGATTTTTGGCCAAAGGGGCTAAAAGATTCACTGAGTTGAACACCCGAACCCGGGGGGGGGAAAGCCATGTAGCTAGGGTAAAATGTTAATTGCAGCTGGGAATGAAAGGGTTATTGGCTTGGGCTGCGCAGGTGGGCGAAGTTTATTTTGAAAGACCGCAAATCGAGCGGGGAATGTACTGAGTGTTTAAACCCCGCTGTAGCCTTTTTTAAAAAAACGTTCTCAATTTTTGTTTTTGTACATTTGTTTTTGTCAACTTCCTTCAATTTTTTCTATTTTTTGTTCATTGAACACAGCACAGACCGGGAAAAAAAAACCCCATCTACCAAGTGCGTCTATAAAAAAAGCACCCAGGAAAAGAATGTTTTCCCGGGCTTGGGGCTAACCCGTTTCACATCCCTCCAGCGTTTTGGACAATAGACCCCAGCTATAAATACCCCGGGGGAAATACCGCCTGGGGTGCCCTCTTTACGCCTACCTTCCGAAACAAAAAAATTTCCCTTTTCCCTTCTTTTTTATTGAAAGGGGGAAATGACAAACGTATGAAAAATTCCCATATCAAAAATCAATCCGAAATGAAATAATTTGGGCAACGTGCAAAAAAAAATTATCGCGCCGATACCTAATTTGTAATCTAAATCATTTTCACAAATATATCGGCATAAAATTTTTGTTTTTCTCGCTTTTGCGTCAATTTAAATTTTTTGCCCCCCCACCATCTAAACCCCTGGTCCCCCAATTTCCCTCTTGCCCCCCCCAAAAGGAGTGAGTGGCGAGAGGGAGCGGTAAAAGAGGAGAGGAGGGGCCCGCTGCGGGGGAGTCCCTGTTCCTCGAGGGGCCCGCGGTGGGAGGGAAGGGGCCCCCCCTTAAAGGGGTTACGGGTAAAATAGATCGCGAACAAAAAAACGTTATGCGACGGGGGAAATTTAAGGAAAAAAAAGATTGTATTGTATTTTTTTTGGGCCTCTTTTAGTTCATTACATTAATTTAAAAAATACTAAAACTTTTTTGGGTTGTCCTTAATTTTATAAAAAGTTTTCAAACACTAAAATTAAAATTTAAAAAATAAAAAAAGAGGTGTTCATGAGAATCGGAAAAAAAACCTTTTTAAAAAACTGGGGTGTTTGGGGAGCGATCTAAATTGCCTACAAAATAAAAAAATTTTATTTTAAAAGATGGTTTTGGGAGTTCTTTCAAAAAAAGAGTCCCAATCTTTGATATTCCTGATTTGTAACGGTACAGAATTTTTAAAAGGTTTCGGCCCGACACTCCCAAGCCCTTTTTGTCTCATTGATAGCTTACATTTTGGTGCCCTTAGTTTTTTCCTTTTCCCCTAGTTTTTAAAATTTATAAAATTTCTAAAATTTATAGTAAAAGGGGGAAGATTTTTGTGAAAAAAAAAATTTATTTATTTTCTTTTTAATGTTTTTTAAAAAAGGCATGGGTAAAATGCATAGTCTTTGAACAGAGGTCTGCAGCTAGTCCGGTGGGCCGGGAATTTTATTTTATTAAATTTTAAATGGCTTTCTTCTGAAAAAAATAAATTTTTTGTTGCTGTCAGTTGAACCCCCCCAAAGAGAAACCGTAAGTCTTTAAAACTGCGTGAAATATAAAAAAATACATCAAATCTTAAGAGGTGTCGTTTCCATTCGTTGAGTTTTTTTAGTTTTAAAAAAATGCAGTTGCTAGTTTGGTGTAATTTTTTTTTAATATGAAAATTCCAGCTTATGTTATTATCTAAAAGCAATCCTAAAAAAATTTGCATCTTTTAATACGGGAAATTTTGTCCTGGGGCGTCCGTCCCGTCTTTAAAAAATTTTTAATATTACAAAAAATTCGTTTTTGTTCGTATGAAATTTAAACCAGTACCGTTTTCGCTTTATTGAGAAAAAGATCTTTAATTTTAAAAACCACTCTTCTTTTTTTTAGTAGAACTTTTTGGCTGATGGGTTCCAGACTTCCCTCTCTGCTAGCTAAGACCACTACTGCCCATCCGCAAATTTGGGACAAAAAGCCCAAAGGAAAAATTTAATGGTAAATCTTTTTGTAGAAAAATTAAACATGTTGGGTTCCTAAAATGGCCCCCTGAGGAACCCTGTCTTTATTGTGCACCAATTGACCTCACTTTTTTCTTCCAAAATTCCCCCTTTATTAGGGTTTAGCTATACAAACCATGTTGTCTTTTCCGCCAATAAGACTAAAAACCATTTCTGTGTAACCCATGTATATCATTAAAGTCCTTTTTTAAAGAAGTTTTCACATGATTGATAGTATAAAAATTTTTCGAAAGGCCCCAAAAAAAAAGCCCAAAAATTTTCGCCTTTATCCAGAGTTTTTAAAAATTTCTCTGTCAAAAAAAAAGCAGCTGTGAGTGTAGATCTGCCTTTCTGAAACCATTTTGATTGGGGTTAATTTTTTTATTTGTTTTTAAAAAAACCCATATACCCCTCTTATGCATTTACTTTTTTAGCATTTTTAGAAAAGTTTGGGTAGGATCGATATAGGTCTATCATTTTTTGCAAAAGTTTTTCATTTTTTTTAAAAAATGGGAATGGTTTTTGTGTTTTTTTAAAACCCTTTGGAAAAAACCCCTGTTTTGCAAGGAATTTTGCTATTTACTGTTAGGGGAAAGGGGCAACGAACTTGGCCACACGTTTAACTCCCATTTGTTTAAAACCCCAAAATATCGACTGTGTTTGTGCTTTTCATTTTTTAATTTTTTCCCTTAAACTTTTTATAAACGACGTCGGTTTTAGAACATTGATTTATTTACAGCTTCGGGTTGGGGCCCCTTTAATTTTTTAATGAAAATGCTCATTATTTACTGCAACGGGTTTCAAAATAGTTTATTTTTTTGGCAATTTAAAACCGTTTTTTGAACCAAATTTAAAACATCCGCCTAACAAAGTGTGGCAAACCCCCGGTTAAAATTAGGGATGAATCGGTTGGGCAAAAATCGTTAACCCTCTCCCGGCCCAGAGCGTTCTAATGCGTTGTTGGGGGAATGTTTTTCCCCTCCCAGGGGTTTAATGTGGTTGGACGGGGTTTCCCTCCCCCGGGCCCAGAGCTTTCAAATGCGTTGTGAAAAGAAAGGCCTACATACATAAAGCAAAACCTACAAAATTTTTTATAGTTCTATTACTTATTACCTTTTAATTTTTAAATTAAGGGGGGCTTTTTATATCTGTAAAATTTCAAAAAATTTTGGGCCCGGCATGCATAGCTTGTACTTAAAAGTTAAAGTATTGTTCGAGTCTCCTAAAACTTTTTAAATTTTTTCCCCCCGGTTTTTTTGGTTTTTCCGGAAAGGGTTCCCCCAACGCCGTTCCCAATGAAAATTTGGGAAACTCCCAAAAGGGTTTTAGGTCGCTAGGTGATTTGTGCGCTTTTTTCAGAGTTTACTAACATGGCGGACCACCCTGGGCCTAGGCCCACGGGTCACAAGATTTTTGGGCCTATAAGCCCTAGCACTCCCCTAATAAATTAAAATGTTTGGGCCACAAAATTCTGTACTCAAATTAAAAAACTTTTTAAAAACCTTTCCAATCACTCCTGGGGAAAAGGGGAGACCCGCGAACTTGCTTCTCCTTGTAAGCCATTTTTGTTGCCCTTTTGGCTTTAAACCACACCCTTCAAGCAAAGAATACCAATTGCAGGGGATTTGTAGAGGATTTAGCAAGCGGTTTATTTTGTTAAAGAATTCCCCCGCCCCGGGACCCCCGCCAGTTTCATTACTAAATGGTTTTAAGCTAAGGTCGTTTCTTAAGAAAAGCCCGGCTAAACCCTGGGTTTTGAGTCTGGGGCCCAAAAACTATGCTGGGGGCCTAAATGTCTACGGGGAAAAAAAAATGCAAATTTTTTTTTTATTTTGTTGCCTTTTTAAAATTTTTGTACCCCATTTAAAATCGACTGCCTTAAACCCAAATCCACAAAAATGGCCCTATAGTAATAAATTTACCATCCGGAAAAACCCCCAAAGTCGTTTTTTAGACGGGGGGATAAAACCCATTTTAATTTCCCGGGCTTTGGGAAATTAATTAGTAAAATTGTATGGAAAAAAAAAACCCCAATGCATAGTTGGGGTACGATTGCAAGGTTTCTCATCCCTTTAGAAGTTTTGGGGGAAACCTTTTTGAGCGGAAGATTTGATTTCCCTTTGGTCATTTGTCGTGCAAAACACCGCCTGATATTAAAAACAAAATTTTAATAAACTCAAATTTATTCAAACACATAACCCATTGTCGTTAAATTAAAGTTTACACATTTTCGACATGTTTTTTAAATTTTTTAATTTTTTTGAAATTTTTAAAATAAAAAATGGTTTTTGGGCTGAACAACCCCCCTTCAAATTTTTTTCCCCAGATGTCTGTTTAAAATTTCAGCGCAATCTGTTCACCCCGTTTTAATTAAATAACTGTTTTCACACACTCCCTCATACATAAAACAAAAGAAAGTTTTGGGTTTGATTTCCGTTGTAAGGCTCAAATACTAGTCGGCCCTTCCCCAAAAAGGGAAAAACCCGGGCTTTGGTTTTTGATGGCAAAAAAAACAGGTAATAAAAGAACCTACGCCCCCTCAGGTAATGATAGGCTCTCTTTGGGTTTACCTCACTAAATGGGTTGGTGCTCCAGAAAAAATAATTTAATGATCAAAAACTACTGGGGCGATGGGTCGCCAAAATTTAAAGTGAAACACAAATTTCTAACCTCACAAAGAAGTAAAAAAAATTAAAATTGAAAATAAATAACAACAAATAAAAGGTTTAAAATCCTTCAAACTTAAATTTTAAAACCCTACCTTAGGAAATAAAACCGGGGTACTCAAGTCTAAAGGCCCCAAAACTGGGTTCCACTCAACCTCCTATCACTCACCAAGACCCAAAAAAAAAAACAAAATTGAAAAAGAAAATCGAAGACAAAAAAAATCTCTGAAATACAACTTATTTTTTAAAACTGTTTTCTAGGATGACATTAAAACAACAATCAACGGTTAAAAGTAAAAACCAAACGGGCTATATTGTTAAAACCCCACAAATGAATTTCCTTCATTGACAAGGTACTTTTCAAAAAACCTACCTATCAAAACTAAAGGCTAAAAGGAATTGGATATCTAGCTAAGATATCTCTGTTGAAGGGGTAAACCCAGTAAATTTTTTCCGAAAGTTTATGCCCAATAAAATTTATTTAAAAATTTTTATGCTAAAAATAAATCAAAAAATGATCACGACTCCCATCAAAAACCCTATTATTCCAAAGAAAGTTCGACGTGTATTTTCAGAAACTTGCTGCGTATGTTTTGTACGTCTTTAGTCTTGAAACCGACGATCCTGTCTTGAGTTCGTACCCCGGGCGTGTTTCCTTTCGAAGTTCAACGGTCACTTGATATTTTTTCCCGGCGGTGTTTTAAAATTACTTTTAAATTATCGTTCGGTTTAAACCAATTTCCGACCGTATGTTCTAATTTTACACACTTCCCCGATACCGGGCATCCCGAGTTCAGAAAAACAAGTTCTCCAGTTCTTCACACGGTAAACTGTGGGACATTTAATGATGTAAAAAGACACTTTTATGGGCCCAAAAAGTTCTGACTTCACGCGTTTTTAAAACCATACAAAAAAAAATTTTTTTTTTTTTTTTTTTTTTTCGACGTTGTGGCCAAATCCACTCGCGGATGTTTATCGTTTTAATATTGTTTGGTTCAACTTTAAAAGCTTTGCAACTAAAAAAAAGCCATTTTGGATTTCAAAAAATCTGCATTTTTTGATTTCGAAACCAAATTTTCACAAAAACTAAAAATTTGCCAAGGAATTTACCTGTAATAAAGTTCCTTTTATGTTCTAAAACTTTGGAAATTTATAAACATTTTTTTCCCTACCAAAATTTTTTTTCGTGATATTTTTATCTAATTATTTAGGGAATCCCCCACCAAAATTTTATTGCATTTCCCCTGGGGGTATTTCCAGGCTACCGGCTACAAAACCCTCTTGAAAATTTTTGGGGCCAACTAAATCTCGGCCCTTAGGCTATTAAAAAAGATTCTAAACTTTTCTGGCTATCGATGCTGTTTTTTATCAAGTCCGTCGGTTTATTTTAAAAATTTTTTTGCTCCTAAAAGGCCCTGCCAAAAAATTTGTTCACTCACGGTTTCCCTTGGGCTCTGCCCAGAAATCCCTAAAATTTTACCCCTGTTGGGGTTTCAGTTCTTGTTTTATTTTACAGAAAGTTTACTTTTATTTCTTCTAAGATCGCCCGGTTCGTTCTCGATAAGCACTTTCGCGGTTTTTAAAAACACGATTCCATCTTCAAAACGTTTTCCCTATTTAAATTTTTTCCCAAATTTTTAACATCGCCTAACCCCGGGCCCACGACCAGACATCCCTTTCCCAAATCAAATCTCAAATACTAACGCTCTCAACAAAAAAAATTACGATCAAGCGTTATGAAACCAATCAGAGAACAGCCCCAAGTGACCCCTAATTTGAACCAGGGCAAAAACAAATGTCCGGGCGACGCATTATAGAAAAAGACGAAAAAATGAACTTGGCATTTTCTATAATTTTAAATAAAAAAAGATTTACATAAAGGGAAAATTTTATTTAAAAATTTTTTTTGCTTCCCTTTTTATTTATTTTTTGTTATTTTCTTCCAACTGGCATGTACTTTATTTCCCAAAATCATGTTTTTTTTCTTATTTTCATTGTTAAATTTTGTTTCCAATTTTTTGCAGGCCTAAAGGCCTCTAGTAATTTTTTCTCTTAATAAATATTTCAATTCACGTTTTTTTAAAGTGTTTTTGAAGTTTTTTTTACTATGTAGGAAAAACCTAGCCAGAACACTACGGTGCCTATGATTAATACCGTCTTAACCCGAAAACACGTTATGGCCCCAAATGTGCACCTAATTTTGGGCCTCCGGGCCGCATCAGACTGTGCTTTGCGGTTTGGGGTAGAAGTTTTAGGTTCGACGCCAGGCCTTTTCCCGAGTCCCAAAAAGACATTCCTTTACTACAATTTTGGGTAAGCATTTTCCCTTTCCAAAAAAAACTAGAACTTATTACCCCATTAGGGGTGTTTGAAAAAAAGAAATTACCTTTAAAAAAAAAAACATCTTGGGAAAGCACCCCTTTCAAGATTACAAAAATTTTTTGATTCATTCGAGTCTCAAAACATGACATACTAGAATTGGGAAAGGGGAGAAATGCTAAAATTTAAAATATTTGGAAAAGTTTTTCTTTTTTATCAAAGAAGAAATAGGGTTTTTAGGACGAGAAAAGGATCATGCAATTTATAGAAAGTTTTTTAAAGGGGCCCGTTTTAAAAAGAGTCCAACAAAAATACTTAAAGGTTTTTTGGGAAAAAAACCCCCCTTAATTTTAAACAACATGGACAAAAAACCAGCTGTTGGGCTAAAACCTACCTCAGGCGGGCTCACACAATGGGCCCAGCTTACAAAAAAGCTCCCCCAAAAAATCTACCTAAAATTTTTAGGGGAAAAAGGGGGAACTATGGCTACCCTTTCAAGGGGCACATTGAAGCCTTGATAGTAAACAATCCCCCAAATTTTTCAACATTTTAAAAAAACCCCTATTTACTGTCGTTTTCTCCAAGGAGAAACCCCCTCAATGGTGCAAAAACGCCGATTACTAATGACAACTTTCCAAAAAAAATAAAATGGTGGGCACACGCAGGGATCCCCTAAAACCCAAGTTAATACACAACAAAATGTCCGACAATTACTGCAAAGGGGCCCCCAAATAAATAAGGGTACGGAGCAAAACTTCGAAGGGCCCTTTAAATCTGTTTAAAAAATGTTGGGATGCTTTAAAAGCTTTTGAATTCAATATTTCCCTTAAAGGGAAATAAATTGGGAAAACAGATTATTATGAAAGCATTGAAAACTGAACCCGTAAAAGGGGTGGGAAATGCTTCAGAATTTGCCCAAATGCCATTTTAAATCTTTTAAATTTTCTTCTGGAAAGGAAATTTCAAGGCACTTGAAAGCATAGGCATATCTACAACCACTGAAGCCAAATCTCGAAAAAATCCCAAAATTGGGAAAATTAAAACCTACAAAGGGAAATCACAACATCTTCATAGCTTTCAAAAGCCAAAGTATTCTCTGTTCAAAAACTCATGCTTTTTATAGATGTACAAAGTTTGCCGAACATGAGTCCCAGCAGCGCTACACGCTTGTGAAATAACACAAGTTTTTTTATAAAATTTCCTTATACCCTTTTTTATTAATCTGAGTGTTTTTACACCTCGCTGCCACACGTTAAAAAAAGGCCCCACCAAAAAAAAATTTTCTTTCACTTAGAAACCCCAGACATCGCAAACCACCTTTGATTAAAAGTTTTTGGGCACTCCCCCCAAGCTTCAACTAAAAAAGTTTTAATCTGCCCTAAAAAGACTTAAATGTACCCTTTCCAATAAGGGTTTAATCCCCAAAGGGTTTTTTTAGGAACAGCGGGGTAACCGTGAAAAAAAAGTTTTGGACAATACTTTTATGCCGAGCACTGCTTGTTTTTTGCATCTCAGGTAAAATTTGTCACGGGAAACTTGTGCAGAAGCAAACTGAAGAAATCAAAAAAAGCACATTCCAATCCAAAGGGTAAACGAGGTTAAAGCTGAAACTTTCCCCCACAGTTTTTTTGGCTAAACTTTAAGTCAAGGGGCAGCGATTATACTACTACAAATTTACTGTGCGGGGTTTTTCCCCCAAAAAAACGGGGGGACAATGCCATCTACTTTTAAAGAAAAAACCCATAGTTGGGGAATTCCTAAAAGATAAAATGTTGGTGATGAACAGTTCAAACCCAACCCGGTCCTATTGATCTTCTCATAGGAGCACACATCTTCTATGAAACCTTGGGGCCCGGGAAAAAGCAAAAACTGGGAAATTACCCCCGTTTGCAAAAATTGGGAAATTGGCTGGAAGTTTCTGGGACAAAACCTATCAATTTGTCAGCTCAAACAAAATCACCACTTTACTTTGTGCGCAATCAGGATTCACTAGAAAATCAACTTCAACCCCTTCTGGGAAAAACGAATCTATTTGCCTCGATAACCCGTTATGGGCTCCGGGGGAACGACCCGTGCGAGAAAAAAACTTCTCTGAGGGAAAACTACTCGACAACCAGATGGAAGATTCGTTGTCAAAATTCCCCAAGAAATTTATCCAAAAAAATTCCCTTTGGAAAATTTCCAAATGCATTGCAAAAGTCGACTAAATCAAATTGGGGAAAAACGTCTAGCCCAAAAAACCCTGATCTAAAAACCAATCCCTACCTTTTTGGGTGAGTATTTAAACATGGAAAAACATGGATCAAGTAACAAGTGATGCTGTTGAAAAATTTAAAAAGGGGTTGCTATTATCTTCCCCCATCCCCGTGTTTAAGACTTCTACTACTACATCTACTCGTGTAGTGTTTGATGCAAAAATGCCCAAATCCCCAAACCGGGATATCTTTTAATGATATCTTGCATTTCAGGACCTACTGTCCCCAAAAAGTTTGCCCTTCCATTTTGGGTACGATTCCCAAAAACACAACATAGGAATTGTTGCGGCCCTTGGGTAAAAAAGTACAGACAAATTTTGGTTCATCCCGAAACCAAAATCTGCCCCAAAAAATTTTTTTGGCGGAATCTACGGGAAAAAAATTTCAGACATTTAAACTCAAAAAAGGGTTTCTTTTGGAACCCCAAATTTCTCCCTTTCTTGGGAAAAAGATGCTTTGAAACCGGTGGCCATTTATAATGGGAAATAAGTGCTCCACAAAGCGAAAGATAAACAAAGGGAAGGGCTTCTATGTTGTGATCTGTTGACTGGGTGCCCCAAAATGTTGAAGAAAACAAAAAAATTTTTCACAAAGTTTTCTACTTTGCCCCAAACAAGGGTTTTTCCGGGGAGGGGAAAAGGCCTCCAACTCTACAGTACTTCTTGCAGTGATTCCCGAAAAAACTGCCCCAAAAACAAAGGACTCCCTCTTAGACTTTTAATGAAAAAAATAAAATCCCCTAGGATTAATTTGGGGGCCCCCAAAGGGCTGATCAATTTCCGTAAAAAGTGGCAAATCGTCTTTCTCCCTTGATTACTCAAAACATAAAAAATATTTTTTCTGTCCCCAAGACAAAAAAGTGTATTGTCCACTATTGCATCAATATTTTTATCCTCTTGGGCTAGTCAGTCCCATTGTAAATTATTTTCAAAAAATTCATGCAAAAAAACTGTGGCAAAAAGGGAAAGGTTGGGATGAAAAACTTGCAGCAACCCCGCAAGAAAATTGGGAAAAACCCTTTTTGAACAAATTTTCCCTTGCTCAGTGACATCCCAAAATCCCCCGCAAAAGTACTAGGTTTTGATGTTCCCCCAAATGCCTCAGTGGAAATAAAACCAAAAACAATACGGGGGGTATACCCCATGTATGGGCCCTGACGCCCGGGGGACGTACAAAAACCCTGGCTTTGGGGGGGGCAGCAGTGAAGGCTTTTGGTGCATGCCTTTTATTTACGGGTACATATCCACAGGTGAAACTGCATCTAACCTGTTTTGTTTTAAAATCCAAGGTGCACCCGTTAAAAGAAAACTCTACCTAGGTAGGAATTGTGAAAAACTCTCCTTCTAGCTTATTTATGTTTACAAGGCCCCTCCCTTTCACTAAAATATCACTTGGTTTGTGAAACCCTCCCGTGGGGCAGACTCCACATTGGGATTGCACTGGCTTTTTTAGGCAGTTCAAGATGGAAAAAGGGGGGTAGGCAACCGGGGTTTCTACCATCCAAAAACCCCCACAGCCCAGTGCACATGGAAATGTGCCCTCTGCATGCAAAACCAGCAGATCCGTGTCCAGAGGGGCGACGCCACCCCACCCTGAAGTCCCCGGGAAACTTTGGTGGCACGGACCTGAATGGTTTAAATTTAAAAACCATCATTTTGGCCCCAGCTAGATACGTATCAACCTTGTGCCGTCCCTGACAGTGCAGGGAAACCCGAAAAACTTTTTTTGGGGAACAAAAAAAAGTGCCAGAGGACTGGACACAAAGGGGGGGGACTTTAAGTGGGCCAAAAATGGTTAGATTACGCCTATTGCAGAAGATTCATTTAAAAATACCCGATTAGGGAAAGGAAAACGGAAAATTTTTTAGCGGGTCACCAAAAAACCAAAGGGGGAAAGGAAGACGCCTTCTTTAAAATGTGGTAAAATTTGTACAATTTTTATTTTAAAAAGGAACTAGAAAGGGCTATTAACCAAAACAAACCCTTTTGCCAAAGAGTAAAGTAAAGATTTTTACTTTTTTCATAGATCAGCATCGAGTTTGGGGGTCGACTCCCAAAGGCTCACTCCCCTTATGCAATTCACCCAAATTTATTTTTTTTTTTTTTTTTTTACCAGCAGATCCCTCATTTACCAACCCCGTCCTGAACCCCCGAAAAACCCTCAATTACTAAATGCTGGACCCCAACTGCTGACTTTTCAACCACCAGAGATTTTTGGGTCCATCGATCAAAAAAACTGGTGAAAAGAAAGATTCACGGTGCCCCCAGGGGCTTCCCACTTAAGGCCCAAACTTCTCAGCAGTTAATGGGGAACTACCAGCCCCCAGAGAATCCAAAACCCCCTCGACCGTTTCGCAATGTTGGTGTGGATTTTGGGACCGGGCACTTTAAAGTTTGGAACACCTCGCACAAGACAAAAACAAAGGGATATTGGGGGTTTTTTTATGTCTAGCGAACCAAGGGTGTTCACTTGAAAAGTTGTTACAAAACCCAACAACCCGAAAGCGTTCCTACGGGTCTATGGGAAACCTTGCTCGCCCGAGGCAAACCCCCAAGGATACAACCGACATTGGGAAATATTTTTCCCAAAGGGGCAGCCCACCAAAAACATTAATTTTTAAAATGCTTTCGAGCACCAGACCTGCAAACGCCCATAACGAAAGTGTCCCACTACCCTAGTGTTAAACGGTTGGAAAAACCCCGCCCTTTTAAAAGGGGCCCCGGGTTTTTTTTAGTCTTCCTTTATATTTTTTTGTTTGTTATTGCTTCCCAAATGGCAGTGTACTTTATTTAAAGACATGGTTTTTTTCTTATTTACATTGTTGACTTTGTTCCAACTTTTGCGGCCTATGGCCCCTTTGTAATTTTTTCCCCTTAATTAAAAAATTTATTGATATTCTTTAAAGGGGTTTTGAAGGGTTTTTTTATTATGTATAACTAGCAGCAGCAAATCTACGGTGCCTAGTTTAATTTCAGTAAAAAAAGGGGAACGTTTATGGGGCCCTTCGTGCACATTTAAATTTTTAAAAATTAACTGAATCAAAAGATTCTTTTATGAAATAAAACGAAATTTTCTCTAGTTTCTGAATTTTAAAACAAAACCCCTTCTGTTTATGATATTTTAATTTTGTTTTTCTATTTGGGTTTTTAAAATTTTAAACCCCCTTTCTTCAAATAATAGCCCCGAACAAGCTCATGAAAATACAAGCTCTCCTTCCCTGACCAACTGCATCGACTTCCAAAATACGAACTATCTTCGAAAGACCTTTCCAAAAGACCTAAGTCCACCCCAGGGAGAGTCTTATGTCTCAAACCCTGCAATTTAAAACCAAAGCCCCCAGGGGCCCAAAAAGGGAGAGACCGGGGGAAATTTTGGTTTTTTTTAACACAAAATGTTAAAATGTCGTATTTGTTTGCAAAATGTGGACGAATTGTGTGATTAGGAACCCAAAAATATGTATATTGAATCGCGAAATAACACCTACTTTGCCGTTTACTGACCAATAACACCGAAATCTATATTGAAACGCAAAATAACAACTAAAAATGGCAAAATCGTCCTTTAAATGCATTGTAATTGTCAAAAATTGAGTTAAATCACCCTCCCTCCGTCTCTCGTCAACTCCCAGTTTGCCGGCTGTTCCGCCGTTCGCGCGCACCCCCCCCATAGACCACAATGCGGCCGCCTCGCCTTGCCTAGACAGCCAGTGTGCAGTCAGTGAGTAGTTGGCCTTGACAGTGAAACGTCTTCGCGTCGCCTCAGTTTTCACTGGATTTTGTTTCGTGCGATGCCGAAAGCTGCTGTTACTGTTAATTCCCGAGCAAGGGAATTTAAAAGTGAATGCAGAACTTTTAACAATGGTGGCATTCTAAAAATGTACCTAGGCCTAGTGAAAATACAATTTCCAAATTTGTGTAGTTTTAGTTTAATTGTGTTTTAAGCCTAGGCCTTGTTGAATATACTAGGAAAACGCTAAAGTCCCGCCGCGTTGATGGATGAGCTTTTTAAAGTTTTTAGTTTGCGTGGGATATCTTTACTTTTACAAGTGCTTTGTTTTGTTGCCTACGCATTGTAGGTGATTGTTGTCAAGCTTCTATTGTTTCTTGTCAATTGGTATTATTTATTGTAAAAAACTTATATTAAAAGCTTTATTTCTATGGATTCTGGCTAACATTTTCAACGTTTTCTTTCAAAAGGTACTACATTACCATAACCTTAATGTCCATGTATAATATGAACGTTGTAGCCCCACCCGTTTGGTCAGAATTGGCCCAAATGGCACGAAAATATCGCACAAAAAATCGTAAAAGTACGATATTCATGAGAAATATTTCTTCGATTGTACCCAAAAACGTAGCAAGTCTAAGTTCAGAGATTTCGAAGGTCCTGTCAAATTTTCATCAAGATCGCATATGCCGTTTGCCCGGTAGAGAGCGAACAAACAGACAGAAATACAAAAAAAAAAAAAAAAAAAAAAAACACCCGAGCTAAATATTTTGGGGGGTCGGTGAAATTGAAGTCTTCGCTTCTCGCTACGCTCATCCAACAATATTTTTTTTGAAAAAAAAATTATCTTGTCAAATTTGATTTTTGTGATTACTGGCACCCTTAAAGTCAAACCATAATTACACTGAATTCTGGATTTTTTAAAAACACATAACACCTAATTTTCCATTTTTAAAAACGAATTTGTCCCAAAAATAAAACCATTTACTCGGATCTCTACCAATGGGAATCCTTTGGGCTAGGGGACAATTGTCAATTTGGACCTAAAACTCAGTTACTTTGCTCCCTCCCTTGTCTAATAACAATGTATGGATCACCTTGTATATTGTAGGTTGCACTATCAACAGTGCTATCCTGCATGCTATGGTCACTAAGGAGTGTGTTTTATTTCAGGGTATGGACCCAGTGAATGAGCGTATGGTCTTCGACCTGCTTGTCAAGACTACAAGCCAAAAAGACACAGCACAGTACTTCCTGTTAACACCCAAGGTGAGTGGTTTGTATTAACTTTGTGTGTGCTAGTATGGTGTCATTGGAATTTGTAAGTAATGCAAAACAAAAGAGGACCAGAATACTATATTGTACAATAATATACATAAATAAAAGTTTGTGGCATAGGCATTTATGAGGCCTTCATTATTAGTAAACAATCTCCCTTAGGCTACATGACAAAGTGCATTGTTATTCTGCAGCAAATCATTATGTTCCTTGTTTGCACCAACAAAGAATTCTTGAAACTTTCTGTGTTGTACTGAAGCACCATCTGTTTGTGCAACATGTAATTGAGAAGAAAATTGAATGCAAAAAATTTGAATTTAAAAGAACACAACAATTATACAAAAGTCTGCAAAGAAATTAGTTACTGAATCCGGTTGTCCAGCTTAGCTCATCACCAGCACAGCAGTCAGCAGTCAAATTAGCTACTTATTACATTTTCATTTTAAATCAAGCAGTGCAAGATTCGGCACACGTTGGTCATCGCCTGACATTCTAAAAAGATTCCATTAAAAAGTTTTTTCAAGAACAAAACAACCATTTTTGTTAAATTACATCCTACACATTTCAGCCTATATTTTCAATTTATTATGTTTTGTAGGTTTAAATTGCAACAGAGTTTGCTCAAAATGTTAACTGTACACTAAATACCATATGTCTGTTTAAAATTTGATTACAATCTGTTTAGCCGTTCGGCCGTTTTGGAGCAGTCACAGACAAAAAACGATCTAGTGCCGTTCCCGTTTGAGTTGAGCGCTGCTCTCCCTCTTCTAATAAAGCTGTCGTAGCAGATATGTATAGATAGTATCATATAATGGAACAATTATTTAAATGGTTTATACTTTATTGAGTGAATTTATGTCAGATTATTTACGTTTCGTTTTTTAAAGTTTGTTTTGGTTTTTACTTGGGCAATTTATTGGTTTGTTTTGACGGTAAAGATGACAGTGACAGAATATGGCTGAGCTGCAGTCATTAAATAATGAACAGTTAACTACGACTAATAGTGATTGCCATGAGCATTTTACGAGAAAAAGAAAGGATTTTAAAATTGAAGAGCATCATCTTAACATATCATGTACGCGACCTGATATTGCAGGCGCCAGACTTTTTAATAAATTACCCAACTGCTTGACGAACAACAAGAGTCAATCTTTTAAGGCCAAACTGAAAAAGTTTTTAATTGATAATTCGTTTTATTCTGTATTTATATTTGTTGTATTTGTTGTATTTGTTGTATTTATTTATATTTATATTCAGTATTTCCTGACCTGTCTAAATATCATTGTATGATCAAATTCCTGACCTGTCTAAATATCATTGTATGATCAAATTAATAGACCAATAAATTATTATTATTATTATTATTATTATTATTATTATTATTATTATTATTACATGTAGTTATGATGTTTTGATGCCTACTTAAATTTTCGTTCACCAAAATATTATTCAAGTTTTCACGTAATAAAATTTGGATACTTGAATAGCGCTAGTGCTGTAAATGACATAAAAAACAGTTGAACTATCAAAACATTGATAAAATCAATCTTCACAGAGCCAAGACTTTCCAGTAACTAGTAAGTATGACATTCACAAAGACAGTAAACATGAGGATATATTGTTTACACCTGTTGCTACAATCACAACGGCTAGTCTAAAGCGGAAGGGGGAGGGGTCGTATAATGATGCTGTGTATTGTCTGTCCTGTGAAAAAGATCGCGATCAAAAACCTCCATTTTGAACGTCTGTGAATTCCATCAAATTTGTTATTGATTCATTGTTGTAATAGCATTCAATTAATGTCATGTGCAAAAATATTAGTTTGTAAAAATTATCTTTTCATTGGATGAGCGAAGCGAAGACTTCAATTTCACCGACCCCCCACAAAATTTAGCTCGGGTGTTTTTTTTTGTTTTTTTTTTGTTTTTTTTGTTGTTTTTTTTTCTGTCTGTTTGTTCGCTCTCTCCCGGGCAAAGGGGGGCTTCGTCTGATAAAAAATTTGACGGGACTTCAAAATCTCTGAACATAGATTGCTACTTTTGGGGGGGGGGGTAAAATCGAAGAAATATTTCTCATGAATATCTATTTTTACGATTTTTTTTTTTTTTTTTGTGCATATTTTTTTCGTGCCATTTGGGCAATTCACAAAGGGGTGGACTAAAACGTTCATATTATAAAGGACTTTAAAGGGTTACGGGTTTTAGTACATTTTAAAAGAAAAATTTAAAAAAGTTAGCCAAAATTTAGAAATAAAACTTTTAATATAATTTTTTTTTGTTTTTTGTACGATATTTTCGTGCCATTTGGGTAAATTCGCCCCAAGGGGTGGGGTCACGTTCAATTATACATGGACTTTAAAAGTTATGGTGAGTAGTATCTTTTAAAAGAAAAAGTTGAAAAATTTACCCAGAATCTATAGAAAAAAAGGTTTTAATAAAGTTTTTACGGAAAATAAACCAATTGACAAAAAACAAAAAAAACTTGACATCATTCCCTACAATGGTAGCAGAAAAAACAAAGCACTTGCAAAAGTAAAGATATCCCACGCAACTAAAAACTTTAAACAGCTCATCCATCAACGCGGCGGGACTTTAGCGTTTTCCTAGTTGTAATGAATTTTTTAATATTACAATTGTAGGAATTTGTAGCGCGCAACGAGCAATAACGATAATAACCTTGGGTAAACACTGGATTGGCTTGACTGACTCATGCCGTCCACCGATGTTCGTTGAGGTAAGGGTGCAGATGGCGTGGGCAGGGGGAGTCGTGGCCATCGTTTTTGGGGGGGGGGGGGGGGGGGGGGGGGGGGGGGGGGTTTAGCAGCTGTGAGTTTAATGGCGCTTTTGATGTAGGGGGGGAAACTTAAAGGTTAAAAAAATTCCACCTTGGACAATGGAAAAAATAAGGTCATTTCAGTTAACGGGTAATAAAAAACTGGAAACGTACGGAAACGGGTACCCTTTGTCATCCTTAGTCTTATTATAAACTAGAGTTGCCATTTGATAATATATATTAATATATCGATCGTTATGATTATGCATGCAATGCTAATTGCCTGCACATCTGTGGCAAAGCGTCGTCCTCCGACTAACAGCGTGTTTTGGGCCGTTTTTGATCAATATTTTTATTGATAGTTCGATTATTGATAATAACTTTTGATTATGATTATCGAGATTTTATTCAATATTGATTATAGATCGATAATATTGATTATCGGTGCATCCCTACCCTTAGTACCTTACTACTGTACTTATTGTACTGTAATACTTTTATTAGAGGGCTACAGAAATTAGTCCTAGTGGCCACCTGTTGCCAAGCCTTGCTTTATAGGCCTACCTACTGGTATGTATTAAGTACTAGACTCTTCTTAAAGAATGATGGGAAATCTCTATATTTTTTTAAATAATTGATTGAAATGGAAAGATGGAGGAGGTGGTCGGGGAAGCAGTTGAGGTGTTTGTGCCAGACCTGGCTAGGGGGCAACGAAGATGTTAGCCCAAGAAATGAAGCAGTACACTGCTCCCCCCAATCCAATTAAATGTTGGATGTGGGCTCAAGATAATAATTGTTTGTCTGTTGATCCTAGTTGCTGCCATCTCTGACCTACGAGAAGACGATGAATGTGATGTGTGTATACAATGGGCCTCACTGTCTGCCACATGCTCGATGGGACATGGAAAGGTTCAAGAACAAAAGGCAGAAAATGCAGAAACATGAAAATGGGATTTAAATCTCAATGTTGCAGCCTTACTTGAAATTGTTACCATTTTAATAATTTCTTCATATACTATGTAGGTAGTAGTACGAGTATTTCCCATGTTTAGTTTTTATAGTGTATTCACTGTATTGTCTCTATAACAAATAGTAATAGCTAGGGACCCTGAAAAATAGCAAATAAAAAGTCTTCATTTCTTTTAAAAAATTCCTTAATTTCAGTATGAAACTCAAATGGGGGAAACTTTTTCGTCACAAGAAAAACTAATTTCTTCTAAACAGCGTAAATCGGCAATTTTATACGAACCCAACATTGCAGGGGCACAAATTTACCAAAATTGCGTTGGGCAAAGGGCCTAAAGATGAATTACTCTGGGCCTGGGGTATTTCTTGGCTATTGTGTTTTTGTTTGTCCAAAGGTTGGGGATGCACAAGTTTCCTACAGAAAGCCAAAGCCTGGGCCTTGATTTAAAAAAGGTGAAAATATTTTTGGGCTTTGATTAAGTCGAGCCTGGGGCTTATTTAAAGGGAAAAATGCATTTTGTTACAAAAACACTTTACCCTGGTAAGAAAAGAAAAATTTTTTTGCATTTTAGTTTGTCATTACATAATTGGATACGGGTTAAACCCTTCAAGGATACGGGTAACCAAACCTTTGTTCCATTTAACCCTTCTCGTAGATGATCGTCAAGTTTTTCAAGAGGTAGTTGATTATGAAACTTTGCATTCGCATACAAATTCCCCTTTTTAAAAATTTAAAAAGAAATTTAACTCGTCCTAGCGCTGAAAAAAGCACGACCTTTGAAGGTGACTAGCGTGTTGGATCAATAGCGTTGTAGCTATTTCCCCATATGCCCAAACCTAAAAAATATTCTTGCCTCGTTCAATACTCGATTGTCAAAAAAATTTTTGTGATCCAATTTTCGTCAAAACATTTTTAATTATTTCCCGCGGCGATTTCGCCAAAATTTAGCAAAAAAAAACAATTAAGGCTAACTGGCCGTATTTGCCTTAAAGTAAGACTTTTTCGCGTAGTTTTTTTGACGAATTTGGTCCAAATGGTTATTTGCCACAAAATGGTTTTTTCACATTCTGGAAATTTTTGAAAAAACCTTTTCACAAAATTTCAGGGTCCCCTTTAATAGCTTTTGGGGTAAGTGTTATACATGTTTTGTTTTCATATTTATTACTGTAGGTATAATCTTTAGCTCTGCTACATCATAGTTAAAGGTTAACTTGTTTAAATTATCTTCAAAATTTAAAAATTAAAATTTAAAAAACCAAACCCCGATGTATGACCAAGTCCCCAAAGATGGTGGCAATACTCACACTCCTATTTTTTTTTTTGTTTTGCACCTGCTTTTTTTTGCTATAACAATTGGGGAACCCACATAATTGGGGACGTACAAATACTCTTGATTTTTAATTTTTAATAAGAAACATTTCCCCTTTTAATTGGTTGGCACTAGGGATGGGCAAAAGCTTTTATCTTACTACACGTTCACGCGTCTGTCTTTTCATGTACACGAGTGTACAAGTTTTTTTAAGATATTGAAAAAAGTTTACTGTTTATTTTTTTACTGTATATTTTTTATTGCTTTCTGAACAGAAAAACAGGGCAAGGGTTCATTTTTCATTTATCAGTATAAATGACTTGGCTGTTTTTCACGCCCTTGGAAATTTGGGAAAGGGTAATGGTGTGGTTGGGGTTTTGCGTGTGAAAAGGGGGGGGGGGGGGATAAGGTTTTGAACAGTCATTGTCCACTGACTCCAAATCTCAACACAGTAAAAACAAAGGGGGGGGGTGGCGAGCAAATGAGCGGCGGGAACCTCTGGAACGTGGGGGGGCCGGTGAGGGGGGGGGAAGGCGGGTTTGCGGCGGCTGCCCAAAAAGAGCTCGTATTTCAAAATAAAATTTACTAAAAACTAAAATCTCGACTTTCTGAACAATGTTATTGAAAGTCGACGGTATTTTTTTTTTTAATTTATGTACACGCCCGGCCTCCTATTTGGCACCCCCAAGGGGGCCAACTTGCTGAGCTGGTGAAAAGATCAAACATACTCAAAACATATTTGGGGACTTGACGCTTTGATCCCGTTCAAGTTAAACAACGGGCTATTTGCGTGACATTTTTAAGTATTGTTTCAACTAGCTTGGAAAAGCTTCCTAGGATTATATTTTCAAAAAAATTCAAAAAAAACTTTGGAATCCTAAGTATATTTATAAAAAATCCATTCAAAAAAACATTTAACTCCCCCCCAAAGCCTTACGAAAAGAACCCTGTGTTCCCACAAATTTCCTTCTTATGCTGTGCAGTATAATGAAAAAATAATATCTTTGGTTTATTACTCGAAAACATTACAAAAAGACTGGGTGGCAGGGTTTGACAAGCCTGACCCCCTCTACCATAGAGATTGCTTTTACAGGACTTCTAGGTTTTTTTTTTGTCTTATTGGTAAATTTTAATCTTTGTTCTTGAGGGTCTTTTCGAATTCAAAAAAAAAAGTAATGCAAAAATCCATATCCAATTGATTTGCCCAGCCGGTGAATACAGTTGTGTAAAATCTTGGATAAATTCAAACCCAAATCACGTTTTTAAATTAACTTTATCCCCCTTTGGGGGGCCCAAAATTACATCATACTCATAATGGAATGCCAATTGGGCAATTGATGACGGGTTTTAAAGTATATTCCAAAATAGGACTTTAAAGTCAAAATACTATATCAAAACAACTTTTTAATCAAAAATAAATGCGATATTGGATTCAGGATTTTTTATTTTTAAAGATAAATGTTTTAAAAATCCATGCAAATAGGCAAAAGCCTATTGGGTAAAAAGAATGTTTTTTTAAAAAATTGACTGTTTTCTTCCACCCTTTAACAGGGATTAGGGTGAATGTTCACTATGGTATTTTTTTAAATCCCCTCGGGGGAATTTAGGCTTAACCAGACCAAAGCATGTTTATGATGGAAATGTGTAATTTGCTTAATGCCCTACATCCTAGATAGTATTCATAAACCTTTTACAAAAAATTTTTAATCTAAAAAATTACAAAGAAAATTGAAATCTTTTCTAAAGTCTTGTGAAATTTCAAGAATATTTCAAGCTAGACGACTAGTTGAGCCGTGAGCGTCGAGTTTTTTGGGAAAAATCTGGGCTTATATAATTTCAAGACTGAACATCTATAGTACAACCCTTAAAAAATCAGAGGAAAATAAACTCGCCTGATAAAAATTTCATTTACCACGTGTTGAGTAGGCAGTCTGGGGTCGGGTGCGAGTTTTTTTGGGAAAAACCCCCCTTTAAAAATAGCCTAAAAAATTTTTCATTCAAATTTAATCTGAAAAAGGGGGATAATGTTGATGCTGATATTGCGTTAAAGTTTGTTTACTGACGAGATGGGTGACAGTCTGCGGGGAGTAAAAACTGCACACAAAATAAAATGAAAAATAGTCTTAAATAAAATGGCTAGACTCGCAAAGCAAGTAAAATGTAAAACCTGCTTTCATTTAACATCCTCACCCAATCATCTCAACTAAGACAAAAGAAAATACAGTTTGCTGATTTGGTGTGAATGTTTACTACTTACGCCATTATTTATTGCAGGTACTTGCGGTGCCTCCCTCCATTCTCAATAATTTAAACAAACCTTCCTTTTTTTTTTTGCAAGGACAAGTGCCCGACCGCCGTGGGCCCTGTATAAAAGCCCACACTCAAAGGGGTTGACTTTTTGACAATGCCCTGCCATTGTAACTGGTAAGGTTTGAAGGATTAGTTTGCAGGGCCTTGGGGGACTACCATGTCCCGAAAATTTTTATTTTTTTAACAAAGACTTGACTTGACAAATTGCCCAGGATCCCTTTGTAATCCCCACGGGTGAGCGGCCAGGGGATTTTGGAGGGTTGATCAGTACTTAAATTTATTGACTTTTTAAATTTAAATTTAATTAATAAAAATAATTAATATTTTAGTTTGGTTAAATTTTAAAATTTGGAAGTTGTTGTAGCTATGAACATTTAATAAACTGCTTTGTCAAAATTTTTTTGCCATTTTTTAGTTTTTTGCAAGTTTATTAAGTTATTAATTGGGTTTTCTTTAAAATTTTAAGGAGTTTTGTACAAAAGTACGTACATTTCCCCTCTTCTTAAGTCACAATAGCTTTTACCCGCAGTATGAAAACCCAAAATGTGTCCATTTGAATTGTTTTATACTGACGAATCCATGCTTTGTAGAGGGCAAAGCTACCCCCACACTTTTTTCATGAAAATTTTGAATCTCTGATTTGTAAAGTTAAATATTTGTTGTTGTTTGTTGCCCGTCTTATCGTTTGGCCACAGAGTACCTTTTGTGCTAGTCTCCCCCCAGAGTGCTCTAGTTTTAGTTTTACTCAATGATTATGGTTTTTTATATTTTCGTCCGTTACATTTGACGAATTTCGGTTTTTTCGCCGACACAGCGGGAACATTAACCCCTTTTGTTATAACCAAATTTACGAGGGTTGAAATTTTTAAATTCGTCTTCGTGACCGTCCTCAATTTCCCGGGCTGAAGTTTATTGTCCCCCTTTTTGGAAAACCAAATGAAGCGCAATAAGGGAAACCAAAACTAAGTGATTTGGCGACGGGTTTGCTATTCTTTTAAATAGATATGTCAATCACTGGGGACCCCCGAATATTTTCGGTGAACCGAGGAAGACAATTTTGTAAAGAGGTGTGAAAAATCGGGTCTTTTGTCTCTTTAGGTTTCCAAATTCGTCAACTGTAAAGGAACAACAAAACCACTAAAAAAAAAAAAAAAAACCCCATTCCTTACTACATCAAAATCAGTATACCAATTATAAAATAATGATAACCAAATAGAAAAAATACAGCAGACGGTAAAAAGGTAAACAATATTATATAACTGTAAGTGAATCATAATAGACGTTCGTAGGTGTTCTCTTGCGCTATAGACTCCGTGGTCAATTTGAAAAATGACAAGTACCAATCAACACTAACAGGGACAGGCAGGGAGAGAAGGCTCCCTGGGGGGGGTTTTTTAAATTATAACCATGAGCACACATTTGGGGAAAAACCGGGACCCCGGGTTGGCACTGTGCTCGACTTTTGCTCCATTTGGTTTTTAAAATAGTATACAAAAGGGGCAGTTATCGCCAATGCGCCCAGTTAAAGTTTTTTGGGGTCTAACGGTACCCATGAAGATCTAAAAACCGAGACGAGTCAAGTGTCTTTTTGTGGGAGTTAAGTGTCTTTTTGTGCACTAATACGGGTATAAATTCTTTTCCCAAAAGGGAATCTCCGAGTACTTTTACCCCACGTGGATTTGAAAACCTCGTTGACCAACCCAATCTGATTTTCGAAGATTCAGCCAAAAGGGTAGCAAAAAGAATTCGGACTACAAAAATAAAAAGGGTTTTCTGAAAAATTGGAAAGCCGAATACTAAAAAATTGAAGGGGGAACCGCAACATACATTTGTACCAAAAAAAGGAGACAATTTGTTGACAGGGAAATGTTATCTTTGAGGGTATAGGTAACCAGAAAAGCGGGGCGGGCGCAAGGCAAGCAGAGCAGGGGACGCCAACTTGAAAATTTACCAAAAGGGCATTAGGTAGGGCCTAACCGTTTTTTTTCATTTATCGTGAAGTTTTCCAAAATCAACATTTTATTTTTGCTGGAAAAATTTTCTCCCCAGAGTCATTTTTTTAGCAAAAAATGTTTTTTAAGTAATCACATTACAAAAGGTTTTTTTTTTTTTTTGCCTTGTTGTAAGGGTGTGCCCCAAAGTTCCAGTGTTTTAATCCAACCTCGCCAATGTGATGCCCATGTTTAGGAGCATCAAATGTCAAATTTTTTCGTACATTTCAAAAATACTTATTTTTAGGATAATTGGGAAAGGTTTGGTTTAAATAGTCGTTTTTTTCTCCAAAAGCTTTTTAGAGACCGTTATTTTATTTACTTTTTGCCGATCCTGGGGCCATAGTGCGTGCGCAGGGCGATCCCTCGGCGACCCCCACCTTATCTGGTTCTACCTTACTTAGACCGAAAAAAACCCTTACTATTAAAAAACCCCCCCCGGTATTAAAATTATGGATTTTTTCTAGAATTAAAATTTGGGGTATTTTCTTTTTTGAAATCATAATTTTTTTTTTCACAACATTCAATACACAACATTTAGTAAAATTTTTATTGTAATGAATCATCATCATGATCATTTTTTTCAATTTTATCCCTTTTGACATCCTGTAAGGATGTTTGCCCAGTGCTGTTTAAAAATAGGCATGAAACGTGCGATAAATATCTTTTTTTCCCTAGTTTGAATGTACTACTAGTGTACTTTTTTCCCACTTTATTTGGGATGTGTTTGTATTTTTAAGTGTAGATTAGTAGGGATACACCGGGTAGTAAACGGGGGAAAATTTTGTCCAATCCTTGGGAATCTAAAGGCGAAAATTTTTGTATGTGACCTTAGACAAAAATACTCTTCTTGAGCAATTTTTTTTACTTTGGAAACTAAAAACACTACTACAAACATGAAACATGGATGAAACAAAAAAAATGAACATAGAAAACATGCCACGGGTTTTGTTTCGTACAGCAAAAAACTAACAGAGCCTTCTTTTAAAAATAATTTTGTACATTTATTTTGAAAAATAGTTGTAGCCATGAGAATCCCAACATTCAATTTTAAGTAAATTTTCTTTCTGAAAAATCGGGGGTGTTTTTAGTCTGTGTTCATGTTAAATTTAAAAGAAAAAAAACACCCGAAAAAGATTTGAAATTTTTGTATGGGTATGTATTGGATTATATGTCATCCCTAGTATATATACCATCAAAATTCCTTGACTGATGGTGCTCATGTATTCTACTGATGTAGTAAAAGGGATGTCTAGGCATTTGTATAAAAAATGCTATGTATTTTAATAAAGAAATTGATTTGTATTAAATTTAAAACCATCTTAAGTGCTTTACAATACTAATTGGATGGCGTAGCGAGCGTAGCGGCGAAGGAAGATTCCTTTATACAATGTTTTTTTTTTTTTTTTTTTCTTTTGTTTTTTGTGTGTTTTTTAACACGTTCCGGGTTACCAATACTCCAATTGCCATGAAATTTTATGGAGGCCTTCGAATCTCTGAAATTAAACTGCCACGTTTTTTTAGCGCAATGGGAAAATTATTTTAGAAAAAATTTCAATTTTAAAAGATTTTTTTTTGATTTAAAAAAAAAAGTCTTTGACTTTTAAAAACCCACATCTTTATCCGTTTCAATTATTTTTTTTACAGAAACCTTAATTTTTGAAAAAAGAAATTCGTTGAAATTTTAGCGCAATCAAAAAATTATTTTCATGAAAATAGAAATTTTCGGGTTTTTTTTTTTTTAAAAAAATTTTTTTTACTTTAAACCTACATGCTTTATCCTATTTAAATGATTTTTTTTACAAACCCTTTTAATTTTTTGAATTTATTATTGGGGGAAATTTGAGCGCAAAACGAATAATATTTCTTATAAAAAACTGATTTTTTTTGATTTTTTTTCTTTTTTAAAATTTGATTAAATTTAAAAAAAAAAAAAAAAATTTATTTCATATTTAAAATTTAAATTTTAAATTTTAAAAAAAAACTTTAAATTAGTAATAATTTTTTTTCAGAACAAAAGAAAATCCGCATAACACATGGAGTCAATGCAAATTACGTATCCAACAACCGGGGGGGCTTAAAACGTTTTCCCAGTAACCTGATATATAGTCCATTAGGGCTGTTTGTTTGAGTCCCCTTTTCCAAAAAGATTTGAATGGAGGGGGAAGTGAAATTTCAAGCCCCGTGGAAAATAGCATAACTCAACCCCATACAAACGAAAGAAAATGGAGTAATACTGCATAATTTCCATGCTAGGCCCAGCCCCAAAAACAACTTTTTTTTTTTTTTTAAAAAAAAATCTTAACTTTTTTTTATTTATTAGGGGCAAAAAATAAAAATACATAGTTACAGTAAACTTTTTCACGGGGTAGTTTTTTTTCGGTTTTCAACTATTCTTTTCTTAAATATTTACATAATAATTTTACAAAATAGTATATAGCGTCTAGTATATAATACGTACTAAATTTGGGTGAGGGGGACGAGCCCCAAGCAAGGATTCCATTCTACACATGGAGAAAAAAAACCGGAAAGTTTTTTTTTTTTTTTTTTTTCTTTTTGTATTTTTGTCTGTTTGTCGCACGATTTCCCGGGTAACCGATCTCCATTGAATGAAATTTTATGGAGGCCTTCGAAAATTTTGAACTTTGAATTGCCACGTTTTTGGCGCAATCAAAAAATTTTTTCTCAGAAAAACGAATTTTACAATTTTTTTTTGATTTTTTTTAAAAATTTTTTTTTGACTTATAACACCCACATGCTTTCCATTTTAAGATTTTTGCACAGAACCTTTTTTTTATAATTTGATATTCTTGTAAAATTTTAGCGCAATTTAAAAAAAATTTATTATAAAAATCGAATTTTTTTCGGGTTTTTTCTTTTTTAAACATTCTTTGCTTTAAAACCACTGCTTTTTTCCGTTGTAATGATTTTTTTTGCAGAACCCTTTAAATTTTTTGAATTTTTTATATTAGTGTTAAATTTGAGCGCAATCGAAAATTATTTCTTATAAAAAAAGCAATTTTCGATTTTTTTTAACAATTAGATTAATAAAAAAAAAAATTAAAGTTAATTTTAATTTTTTTTTAATTTAATTTATTAAATTTTTTAAAAATTCAAAATTAGTAATGATTTTCCCAGAACACAGAAAAATTTGCATAACACATGGCAGTCAAAGCACCAATTTCGCTCATCCAACAACGCGGCGGGACTTTAAACGTTTTTTCCCTTTTAAAAATAAAAAAACCCTCCTCATGGCCATGTCAGTAAATTTTTTATCACATTATCCCTATGGTTTTAAAAAAATCTGGAGATTTACCATAAATACCCTGTAGTCTGATCGTAAATTGTACCCCAAACGTATACATAAATAAATTTTCCTTCCTGTAAATTTGTTTGTTACTGGGGAATTTTTCCTTTTACGGGGAAGCAAAAAATTGGGAAAAATTTACATCCAATTGATTTTTGGTTGTTTTGCTTCCCTCCATGTTCCTCCACATCTCAACCACCTCAATAGAGGTGGAGATAGGGACCACCCCAACACTTTTGGTAGAAACAAAAAAAGTGGAGTGGGAAAGTGGGACAAAAAAACGCCCTTTCGTTTTCCCCTTCTGAAAGGGATGGCCAACTTCTGTATGTTTTTGGGGCCCCTCCTTTTCGAATCAGCATCCGGGGGGGCCCCTTTTCAACGCAATTAGGATCCTACCTATTGAATATAAAAAATAAGAATTGGCCTAAAAACTTTTTTTTTTCACACCGCTCTATTTTCACTATCAACCTTTCGAGTCGGGTTACTAGTTTTTTTCTTAAACTCAAGCAAATTTGGGCCACAGAAGACACTTTTTTAATCAACCGCAATTTTCATTTTTAACACAGCAATTACGCCCCTATATACAAGCCAACATTTTCCTTAGAAACCTCGGTGACAACGCAAGCATCGCAGACGTTGCGCGAGAGGCCTTAGCTGGGTTGCTGTAGCCTCTACCATCAAGGTCGCAGAGAAAAACCGCCACTTTCGTGCACACTGGGGTGATCCTAAAGAACACTTAAATAACCTATTTCTTTCAAAAACTTCATGCGTTTTACCGACGTACTCGTTTTGGACAACTAAAAAAAAAAAAAAAAAAAAAAAGTATGTTTTAAAGCTTATTATTGCGAGCTTTTACTATTGCCGTTTAATAAACCCCTTAATTCAGAATGTTTCTCGGGGGTGCGGGGGCCGGTGGAAGGGCCCGCGGGCCGCCAGTTGGCCATCCTGTTCTAGAAAAAGTGAAAATTTCAGGAATTTTGTGGACCCAAAAATCAGACCTATTATCTATTTTTTCCTTTTCCCCGTATTAGTTTGCACATTAATATTTATTAATAGGCCCTACTTTTACTTATTTTTTTTTTAAATTTTCTCTGGCAAGTTTCCTATATATCTTGCTTCCCCCCCTCTCTTGTTTATAGGCACTGTATTATTATGGGTTATGAGTTTTGGACCCTTTTAAAGTGACAAAAATGAAATAGGCGGGCAAACACAGTAGGCCTACCTTTGGGTACACCAAAAAAAGGGCGAATGACGGGCCCACCAAATTCTTTTTCCTTATTTTAAGTAATGTTTGTTTTTAAATTTTAAAGAAAAATATGGTTGTGGTGGGGAACGGGTTGCATTGGCCTTGCTCCGCACGGATTCGGGACTGTACCAGACTGAAGTGATGGAAAGCGAGGATTTCAAACAATTTACGCCATGCTCGTTTGATAATGTTACAATTTATTTTCCCATATTTGGATTTTATGACCAACATTTCGCTCACCCTCTAGCGTCTGCATTCTTTTGAAAAAAGGGGACCTATTTATAAAAGGGATGGTCAAAACGAGTTGATAACCTTTTAGCATGTTGTTTGGGTTGGTCCGAAAACTGTTTTTTAAAAAAATAGACCCAGGGTCCAAAGTCTAACTTTTGCGTTTTCCTGCACGCTGAAGGTGTGGGGGTTAAAAAAAGATCAGATAAAATAGGTTTAAATACCCTGTTTAAAAACTCTTTAGATTCAACCTTGAAACAGATGGGACTTATACTCTAAACCCTGGGGTTACTTGACTTGTCCCAGTACCTGAGCGAGACCCTTATATTAATCACTTCCGCTCCGGCTGGCGGTCAATGGATAATACCTTAGAAAATACTGGTAATTCAAATATTAAAGTAATCAATAAAATCATACTTTTTATAAACTATATATTCGAATGAGCAAAGCAAAGACTTCAATTTCACTTACCCTGGAAAAAAATAGGTCGTGTTTTTTTTTTTTTTTTTTGTTTCCCCCTCCCCACCGGGGAAACGGGATGTGCGATCTTTATGGAAAAATTTGGGGGGGATCTTCGAAACCTCTGAACTTACATTGCCCAAATTTTTGGGAACAAATTTAAAAATTTTCACGTGACGATCTATTGACAAAAACTTTAAAGAATATTTTTGGACTTTGCTCCGCTGGGGAAAAGGCTACTCCGATCTTTATGAAAGTATGGGAACGTTTGAAATCGCGAACTTAAATTATGTTTTGATTTTTGGGGCAATCGAAGAAAAATTTTTCATCAATCGACTTTTACACGACAAAAAATTATATTTGGGCCGATTGTGACCAAACAGTTGGGGCTAAAAAAATTCTTTTTTCAGGGCTTAAGGTTTTGATGTAGGCTTTTTTAAAGAAATAGTTGAAAAAGTTTGCGAAATTCCCAAAAATAAAGGTTTTTAAACACTGCCTTTCCCAGATTTTTCTCGTGCTACAAAAAGGCCTCTAGATCTCCCCACCTGGCGGAGGGTCGTCTAACTTTCTCGTGTGGCCCCGAACCCAGAGAGTTAGCGATCCCCCCTAGGGGAGATCTAGAGGACCTTTGGGGGCTACGAGGGGGCCACACAACATCTAAAAGGGGGCAGTGGTTTTAATATACCTTTTTTCGGGTAAAATAACAAGTAACTATAGAAACTTGACAATATCACCTACATGCGTACAAAAAAAAGTCTTTGGGCTTTGAATTTTTTTCTTCTACTGTTAATTGGTATGATTACCCTAGCAAATAAAATACTTTTAAAAATTATTATTGTTAAAAAAATTTTTCAATTGAACAAAAGGGCCTAATGAGATCCCACACATCCCAAAAAAATTTGTAATCATAGACAGAAATATACCAAAAAAGCTGATCCATCAAAAGCACAAGCTTCCTAGTTTTATAAAAAATTTTTACTTGAAATTGGGTTTTTACTGACGGGTAAAATGCTTTTTTTTTTTTGGCTGTTGGGCTTGTGGGGTTTGCATCACTGCGCCAATGCAGAAGGTCCAGGGTTTATTCCCGCTATAGGGAGAAGTTTTTAAACTTCTGATTTTTGACTTAAGTCCCTCGCCTTCATCATAAAATTTGTATTTGGTGACTTTTAACGTCCCAGCAACGAGACATAATTTTTATTTTTTATTTTATTTATTTTTTATGTCACGTCTCTATTCAGTTAAAAAATTTTTCAAAGGGGACACTAAAAAATCTAATTACTATAGATGCAGACAAACAATGAATACAGTTATGTAAATATTTAAATAGTAAAATTACAACAAAAATGCATTAAACACAAAAATTTTGGGAACAAATTCAAAAAGGGTATTAAATGCAATTAACAAAGAATCAAATATAAAAGTGGGGGGAAAAAAAAAAAAGTGGAAGAAAAAAAAAATAATAAATTCAAAGTTTTCTGAAACAGCCTTGTTGATTTGGCGTTGATACGCGGTGTTTGCACGCCTACCATGCCTTGTGTTCAAAACTTGGTCCTCCATACCCTGATTGCATATTTCCGATTGAAATATGGATTTTCGGTTTGGTTATCGTTCAATGCAGATTGCGTCGGGCCACAGGGGGGCTTGGGCGCTTTGGTTTAAGTCCCCCACTGAAAAAACAGTTATATAACTGAGTGGGTAGACTCCAAATAGAAAATTTCATTTCTTTTGACGAACTACCAATTGTTTGTTTTTCCTGTAGCTCAATTTTGAGCCATTTTTTTTGTAACGTGGAGATAAAAATGGTTAAAATTGGTAGGAAAAAACAAAAAGTGGTAGATTTTTCATTACATTCTGTCAGCTAAACACAATTTTAAATAAGAATTTTATAAAAATATAGAAAAAACTAAAAAATATGATTTTATTGACTACTTCAATATTTTAATTTCCAGTATTTTCTAGGGATTACCTTTGACCACAAGCCGGAGCGGAAGTAATTAAAAAAAAGGGGTTTTGCTCAGGTACTGGGACGTACCCACGGGGTTTAGCATATCTTTCACGTCTTTTTTAAGCGAGCGAAGCGAGCGTTTCCATTTGACTCTGCCGGAAAAAATATCCTGGTTTTTTTTTTTTGTTTTTTTTTTGTTTTTTTTTTGTTTTTGATGTCTCGCCATTTAACGTTCAAAAAGGAGGGTCGGATCGAGTTGAAATTTTGACTATCCGAAGCTTTGTTCCCGAGAAAGCCATTAGTTTTTTGGCAAAATCGTTCAAAAAGTTAAAAAGTTACATTTAAGTTAATCGAAAGTTTTTTTCTTCAAACTAAAAGCGAAAAATTGAGGTGGCCAAATCATTTAGAATGTCAGTCCCTCACGATATGTTGTTTTATTTTGATCCGATAAGTAGTGTAGATGAAAAACTTATAACAAAAGTAACATTACCAGGCAAAAAGTTTGTATGCTCGCCATAACGTTCGAAAAGGAGGCTCGGATCGAGTTTAAATTTGGACCACCGCAAGCTTCGTCTAATTGAAATGTTGAAATGATGTCAAGGTCCCCTAGATGGCGGTGGATTTTATCCCCTAAGTAAAGGTTTTACCCAAAAGGGCCAAATAGGCCACTTTGGGAATAATTTGAGCGGCGTACGGCGTCTCCACTTTACTCTTATGGGTCGAATGTCTGTCTGTTTTTTTTTTTTTTTTTTTTCTGTTACTGCTTCGATACAGGTCGACCCTTTCTCTGACGACCTAAAATTTTGTAACATGTACTACCCCTAGGCGGGTTTTCTTTTTATAGTTTTTGAACAAATCCCTCTTGGGTTTATAAAAAAAAAAAAAAAAAAAAAAAAAAAGTTACATCGTTTAACAACGCGATGGGACTTTTTGCGTTTTCCTAGTAAATAATATTGGAAAAATGGCCCCGTGGACGCGAACGTCGCAAAAATTTTAAATTTAAAAAAATTTCATGGGGTCTAGTATAGCACGTGCTCGTTATCAACGGTCCAACTGAGCGATTCCTAGTTTTATGTTTATAGTTTTTCATAGGGCATCTAGGCTGCAGTAGTAGGACTTTTTTAAAAGAATTTAGATTATTTTTTTTATTTTTATTTATTCACTCTATCCTATTTTAGTTATAAAAAATGATTTACAAAAGGGGGAAACTAAATAATCTAAATTTCATAGTTTCAGAAAATACAATAAACTAATTAATACATATTTGAAATAGTGCCCAGATTTCAAAACAATCATTTAAACACAAAAATTTTTTTTTAAAAAATAAAAATATATTTAATGTATTTAATGAATGAATCAAACATAAAAAAAGGGTGGAGAATGAAAAGGAAAAAAAATTTAAAAAAGGGAAAACAGGAAAAAAACATTAAAAAAGAAAAACGAAAAGAAAAAAACTGATTTATTAACGATCCCACTCAAACGAATAATATGAGTTTTGCCAAAATTCAGAAATCGAAAAGGGTTCTCACCACCCCTAGAAAAAACCAAAAAAACAAAAACTTTGGGGGTGGTTTTTCACCCGGGGGGAATTGCCCCTTTTTTAACCGAGTAACGAAAAATGTACATGTATTTTTATGTTGGTGAAAATGTAAGAAAGCTATATAGTAATAAAATTTCCCTTTGGGGTATATTATTTAAAAATCTGAAAAAGGGGCTTTTTTTGACGAGTGAGCGTAGCGAACGTACCGGTAAGTCTTTCCTAACGCTAACTCGATCGGGGCCCTTGGCCGTGACATTGTCTGTTAAAGTCTTTGTCCCGGGGCCTACGGCCGGGAACGGCCAAAAAAGATTTATAAATTTTAAACAGACATCCGGACCATGTAACTTAGAACTGCTACCCAAAAAAGAGCAATACCTTGCGTTTAGCTGACAAGAAATAAAAAATTTTAAAAATTTGAATCTAGATTTCAAAGTTTAAATATCATAATAAAAAAGAACAAGCCGGAAAGTTCGCGATCAGTAGTAGGTATCTATGAGGGGGAAGCGATGTTTGAATTTTTTTTTTTTTTTTTTTTTTTATCCATGGCTTTGGCTTTTGTCCTGTAATTTGACTTTTTTCAATATATCCTCCTCCCAACCCCGATTAATTTTTTTCAAAAAAATAAAATCAAATGTCATTTTCTGGGGTAAAAAAAAAATAAAAAAAAAAAAAAATACAGAGCAAAATCCTGACCCATTTTGCCCCAAAAAGCTGTGTCCCTATAGGCGACATTGGTCTCAAAAAGAAACAATTATTTGACAAAAAAGTATTTTTTTTAGTAAATACCCTAAAATTTCAAAATTTTTGGGGGTTCTTTTTTTTTTGTAGGGCTATTTTTTTTATTGGCGTTATTGTTATTTACCAATTTTTTTAAAAATTTTAAATAATTAAAAAAATTAATAAATTTAAAAAAATAACATAACAAAAATTTCCCTTTTGTTAATGGTTGTTTTTAAGCTGGAATTTATAAGTGGTGATAGCCTAATTTAAAATTTAACTTTTAAAAATTATGAAAAATAAGCTTGGGAGTTAATTTAAAAATTTTAAATTTTTGTTTTGATTAAAATTTTTTGATAAAAGTGTAAAAAAACATGAAAAAATTTTTTTTAATTTTTAATTATCTTAAAACTGGCTTTGGCATGTAATACCGCTTACTCGAAAAAAAAAATGAAAATAACAGTTGAAATTTTTTTAGTTTTATAAGTATTCCAACTTGAGACCCCAAAGTCGCCCATTGGAGAAAAGGGTAATTTGTTGTTGGCATTTTTTGATTTCAAAGAGTAAAAAAACCCCATTTATCTTTTTTAACACAATGTTTTTAGTTTGAAATAATGTTTTTATCTTAATTTGCAGCAACTAGAAATTTAATTTAAACATAAAAAATTACCATTCCCCCGGCCCCTCTTGAATAAAATTTTATAAAAGTAGGGAAAATAACAGCTTCAGTTTTAGTTTTTTTTTTTAAGTTGGACAATTGTAAATATAGTTTTTCCATTATTTGGGAACTAAATTAAAATTAGTGCCTGGCTCGCAAACTCTAATCACCTTTAAATTTTTTCTAATGCCCATTTAGTGTCTCTCATAGGCGACGCTGGGTCTGAGGAGGATAATTCATAAACTAGCCTACTTTATTCTAACCTATGCAAGGAAGTCTAGGAGTACGCTTCCGTTTGCCTAAGCTGTGCATTAGAACCTTTAGCCAAGAACATGGCTCTGTATACTAATCGTTAAAGGCGAGAAAAGAGACGCAAACATCAGCTGGTAAGAAGGGAAGTATATTAGTTCCCGAAACTAGAATAAGAGCTCTGGCAGTCGTCGTCGGGGACCCCCCATATTCTCTGACGACCTTCCCAACGACGACGAAAAGGACAAACGAACGAAGACAAAGACGATGACGACCACGACGAGAGGACCCTCCCTTTTCTTTCACCTTTACCCGTGGCTATTTCTGAACAGCACCAGCATGGGATTTTCCTCCCTATATCCTCTAGGCAAGAGTGGCGCTTTTTGACCTAGCGGTTGTTGCACCCTTAATCCAAACTAAAACTTAATTGGGACGTATAGGACTAGCCTTTTTTTATAACAAAGACGGCGACAACGACAACATAAACGGTTGACGCACCCTCAAACCAAAAAACTTCAAACCACTTTCTCTGTTCGCCTAGGCCTAAATCTCTTTTTGGGGGGTGGGGGGGGGTTTGATTAAGGACGCGTCAACCGTTAGGTCATAATGCACCACTCTAGCCTATAGGGGATGCAATGGGGAAGAGGGGCCCATACTGGTCAGAACCAGCCACGGGAAACGGGAGGAAGGGGGATTTCTCACGTCGTGGTCGTCATTGTCTTTGTCATCGTTCGTTGTTGTGTCATTGTCACCGTCGTCGGGGAGGTCGTCAAGGGAAGGGGGAGGTGTCCCCGACGACGATTGCCAGAGCTCGCCTCTAGTTTTGGGGAGTATAATATACTTCCCTCTTATTGGCTGATGTTTGCGAGGTGGAATTTTTCTCTTGAATCGCCTTTTACCGTTTACGATTAGCAGAGCCATGCTCTGGGCCAATTCTACCCCGGGCCCAGACGGAATCGTCTTTGATTTTTCATATATTGACGCTGGAGGAAGTACCTGTTAGGGGTCATACACCGGCCGTTCCATTTAGCCTGGGGTGTAGCCTAGGCCTATCTGTTCAACAAGGGTCTGTGACCACAAATGTTTGTGTAAAGATTATACTAGGGAAACGCCAAAGTCGTTGTTTGACGAGTGAGTGAGCCATGTGTTGAGTATCCGCTAACATTACTTTTCTTCCCCCTACATATAGGCCTCCCTAGCCTATCATAGGCTAGAGTGGCGCATTATGGCCTTACAGTTGACGTGCCCTTATACAAACTAAACTTAAAAACACTATTATTTATACCACAATATAATTATCTAACTTAAATGCAAATGTTCCCGGGTACTCAACACATGGCTCTCTCACTCGTCTAACAACGACTTTGGCGTTTCCCTAGTATTAAAAATTTAATTGAATTCCCGCCTTCAAAACTAGCTTGCCGGAAGACTGCGCTTTCCACACCCCAAAATTTGAAGAATTTGTGATTGGGCGGGCCCAAGATAAACAAAGCTGGGGGCGTGCCTTTTGTTTTGTGTAGGTTGATTCTAGATGACACATCGAAGCAACTGCTCATAAACGTAAGTTGTATATTAAATTAACTTGACTGTGCCATTCACTTAACGAGTCGTTCAGTGTACATTACCGAAAATAAACTGAAGATAGTTATTTTCTCCATTTATTTGATCAATAATACTAGGCCTAGTCGTAGGCCTACATGCTAGGCCAACCGTAACCTCAAAGCCCTTCTTTAATAAATTTAGTAATGTAAAGGCCGGTGCACAATTGCCCGGGAACGACAACGGGAACGACAACGAGAACGGGAAGAAAGTTGAATCACATGTAAACTTACGACACGATGCACAATAAAGCTTCCCGTTGCCGGTCGTTCCCGTATCCCGGCAACGACAACGGGAACATCACCAAGTTTTAACTTTCCGTAACGTTCCCGTTCCGTACGTTACCGGAACCAATGGGAATCAAGATGTGCACGTCCTAAAACTATTTTATCAGCTGATTGATGGTTTATACGCGAGTAATATGCGAAATAAATTAAATAAACATGCGCGGAATAACAAAATAACAAAATATAATCAACACACTTATTATTTGATGTGTTCCCGTCGGCTTGCTTCACGGTCTGTTGTGCATCGAAGCCCTTATCGTTAGCGTCTTCACGTTCTCGTTCTCGTTCCCGTTCTCGTTACCGGGCAATTGTGCATCGGCCTTAACTCTAAAACACGCGCAACGTTTCAAAAGCCATGAGGCACTTAGAGGCCTAGGGCTAGGCCAAGTTATGGTAAATACGTAGTATAGCGGACGTGGGTATTATAGCGGCTAATACTCCACCTACAAAACCTTTAACTTTGCTGTTTTAAATCTAAAGTAGGCCTACCTTCTAAACCTTAAACGTCGCTATTTTAAGCGAAAGTACTTTTCCGTTGAAAGTCCTTTATATTTAAAATAGCGACGTTAAAGGTTTTGTAGGTGGAGTATTAGCCATACCTACGTCCGCTAGGCTATACTACGTATTTACCCAAGTTATTTTTTCTACTAGCTATGCCTAGCCCTATATTCCTATCCAAATTCATAAAGGCAGTCTTGTTGTCTCGCTATAATACCGGTAGGCCTACCCTACATATTCTTATGCAACGTAGTAAATGTCTAGCCTAGGCCAGGGCTATTTGTAACTTCTTCTGTTGGGGGTCCAAAATAAAAGGCTGTGTAGGCCTAGGCCTAGCTATAATCTTGTGTTTGATCGTAAAATGTAAGGGAGAGTGGGGTACAGTGGTGGGCATTTGTGTAAACTAGGCCCTAGCCTTAGGCCTATTTAATATTTCCAAAAGTGTGTGATGAAAATATCTGATTTTTTTTATAACATAGGCGTACCGGAACTCGGTAAACCTGTAGTAGAGCGGACGTGGGTATTAGGCCTATAGGCCTAGCGGCTAATACTCCACCTACAAAATCTTTAACGTTGCTATTTTAAATCTAAAGTACCTTCTAAACCTTTAACGTCGCTATTTTAAGCAAGAGTACTTTTCCGTTGAAAGTCCTTTATAATTAAAATACCGGTAGCGACGTTAAAGGTTTTGTAGGTGGAGTATTAGCCATACCCACGTCCGCTCTACTATAGGTTTACCCGGAACTCTTTGGGTTGGTGTGCTCCCCTATTATAACACAGTAAAAACACTGAAAAACAACTACGCGGTACAATTGAGAAATGAATAACTAATAAGTCAATAATAACGATGTGGTATCACTAAACACGCAGAAAATACACAATTCTATAAGTTAATTACACTTACAAAACACTCGCATATTTCACCGTTTTCTGTCAGCCATCTTGTAAGTCTGTTGTGCACTGTTGTTCACTCACTGCCAGTAACCTAACAATAATATAACTTTCATAATCCAAAATTTAATAATCACATTTTTGCTGTTATAGTAAAAAAAAACTTTAACGTCGCTATTTCAAACGAAAATACTTTCCGTTAAAAGTCTTTTTCTTAAAAAAATAGTGACGTTAAAGGTTTTGTAGGTGGAGTATTTTTGTGAATAAAGTTGGTACGGAGTGAGTACAATGAAAGAGGAGTGAACTGCGCATGCCCTACACGACGACCTGTGCGAACAGTGACATCGCCGAATATTTGTGTAAAATATGTATTAACTAATGAATGACATTGTATATTTTCATACCGTTTTCTATAAATTACATCATTAATCATTAATAATGTGTTGATTTACATTTATTTCTCGTTTATAGTTGTTTTTCAGTGTTTGTAGTGTAAAAAACTGTGTTATAATAGGGGAGCACACCAACCGAAAAAGTTCCGGCGTACCTACTCTCACTATGAGGAAACAATATCAGTAGGCCTAGGCTAATATATTTTCACTTATTTTAGAAAACAACGCAGAAATGAAATAAAGCACACTGGTGTAAAACCCACCAAGTTGTACCCCGATATGTAGTGGGGAACAGTGGTGATTGGTGAATGACACAATATGCACAGCAATTCAAGTTGTTATAGGCCTAGGCCTAGACAACTTTATTATTCTAACTCCAAACCATATGGTATCAGATCTTTTCCAAAAAGGAGTTTGAGGGTCCTCTCGTTTCGTCCTTTTGTAACGGGATCGGACAGTTTCATGACAACGTCGTCACGCTCAATGTAGGAAACGTCCTTGTCATCGTACACAAAAGTAAACTGGGACTATTCAGGCCAATTTCTGACTTTGCTATTCTGGTTTCTAACCATCTGTAAAGAAAATTATATACTAGGAAAACGCTTAAGTCCCGCCGCGTTGTTGGATGAGCGTAATTGGTGCATTGAGTTGCCAAGTGTTATGCGGATTTTCTGTTGTTCTGTGAAAAAATCATAACTAAATAATTTTTTTTTAAATTAATTTAAATTAAATAAAAAATAAACCTTAATTTTTAATTTTGGTAATTAATCGTAATTTAAAAAAAGAAAAAAAATCGTAAAATTTCGATTTTCATAAGAAATAATTATTCGATTGTGCTCAAATTTCACAAGAATATATTAAATTATAAAATTAAGGTTCTGTGAAAAAATCATTACGATCAAATAAAGCATGTAGGTGCTATAAGCCAAAAAAATTTAAAAAATCAAAAAAAGTCGTAAAATTGCGAATTTTTAAAGAAATTTATCTTTCGATAACGCTCAAATTTCACTCGAATATATCAATTCATAAAATTAAGGTGCTGTGAAAAAATTATTACAATCGGACAAAGCATGTAGGTGTTATAAATCGAAGAATTTTGTTAAAAATCGAAAAAAATCGTAAAATTGCGATTTTCACGAGAAATAATTTTCCGATTGCGCTAAAAAACGTGGCAGTTCTAAGTTCAGAGATTTCGAAGGCCTCCATAAAATTTCATCGCAATCCGAGTATCGGTTTAGACGGAATCGTGTTAACAAACAGCCAAAAATACAGAAAAAAAAAGAAAAAAAAACATTCCGGATTTTTTTCTCCAGTGTAGTGAAATGGAATCTTCGCTTCGCTCGCTACGCTCATCCAACAACATCATCAATCATAAACAAAATTTGTTCATTGTGTTATGATTTAGTGTTATGGTGTAACCTCATATTTGAAGCATGCATTTGGTTCACCATGGTTCCCCAAAGCGCATGGAGACCTTTGGTTTGTTGTAAGGTTTGTTTTGAAATAATATTAAAGTAAAGTTGCTCAATATGTCACATAAACATAGATGGGTAATTCCCAAAAACGTTGCCACTGTCATGATTTGACATTTTTATTACTAAAAAATTATTTTTAATTTTACTTTCAAGTGCAGGGATCACTTAGGCCTACCACATCCTTTGTGAATATAGCATTGTAAGGGTTTGCCTATTAATTAATAACAATGGCGGGAATGTCACACTTTAGGTATCACAAATTGCGTCAAAAAAAGTCACGAGTGTTACTAGGAATTGGTATTTAATTTATAAGTCAAATTGATTTTTTATGTGGGAATTGTTTTTTTTTTATTTGACATTATCAATGTTCTTTACATATTTAAATACTAAAAATGAGAAGTTCGTGATAATTTAATTAACTTTTGACTTACTTTTGTCATGAGTGTTACCCATTTTAACAGAAGTTGGAACAAACTTAACTTATTCTGTAAATATATCTAATATTGATGTAAATGTTAATTAAACTAAAAAGAAAAACCCATACCTTCAAAATGATAATGGATAATTATTATATTATCGCATACACATCCAAGTTAGCAGGAAAAGTGCACGGTAACACTCGTGACATTTGAGTAACACTGTAAATATAAGATCTAATTGATGCAAATGTTAATAAAACTTAAAGAATAAACCATCCATACAAGGGTCATTCTCAAACGTAATGACCATATTGAAAAAATGCTTACAAGAAAAAATTATAACATAAAATTGGATGCCTTCTTTAACAATACATTATCCAATAATTTGTTCTTACAGCCCTAAAAGGGTTTATCTAAAAAAACAATTTTTTTTTACATACAAGCATTTTCATCAATCCAAGTGTACGAAAATGTCATGACTGTTACCGGACATAAAAGTGACAATTGATGTAAGAAGTTATTTATTAAATCTATATTCATGTGCACAATAGTTTTAGTTACATTATCACACAAAACTAATACATTCAATAAAATATACATTTTTATTTTAATCACTTTTTATAATACCAAAATGTCAAGAATGTTACTCAAATTTCAAAACCTGGTAATTAACTTACTAATAATGGACAAATGGCAAATCAAATTTTATCAAGATCACTGTTAGCAATGAAGTATTAATACTATAAATAAGATTAAAAATGTGATTCAGTTATTTTAAACTTTAAATAAGACTTAATTTAATAATTAGCTCGGGTAACGGTGTTGACAAAAAGTAACAGTCTGACAAAAAAGTTACTTTTCTAACAGTAATAATTTTTTTCTAAGATCATGTTGCTTGTTAGTGTACAAATCAGTCAACCTAAAGATAAAATCCATCTAATCCAACAAGTTTGTGTTGAGTTTAAAGTAAAGAGACACTACGGGTAACGGTCTTGACAAAAAGTAACATTCTTGACAAGTGATCACTGAAAATCAATAAAAACAAGTGTTTTGTTACTTTTGAGTATGGCAATGAATTACAACCTCTCCCTTCAAAACACATCTACAGTTGCAGGAAATTAATGCAGTAATCCACGATGCCCTTGGTAATGTTACTTTTTGAAAGTAACATACCTGACAAGTAACATGCATGACATTTCAACTTCATTAATTCATTAGCTGTTAACAATCCCATTTGAAAAAGTAGGGTTATGTTTGCTATGAGCTGGAACTTGATTGTAACTTAACTCAATTGTTAAATAAAATATTAAATACAAATTAAATTGTTTTATCTTGGTAACATTCATGACATTGAATTAAAATACTCACCGTTAAAATGTTTACTTTTCAATTTTAAAGAGTTCTCATGTCAAAACAAACCAAACTTCCATGATGCCATGTCAGGAGCTGTTCTTCTTCTTCTTCTAGATTGATCCACTGCCTTCTTGAAAAATTATTTAAACTCTTTTACAATGGTAACAGTCATGACATTATTATGATTGCCACATTAGGGACAAACACTTTCCACTAGTTATTGTTTGAAAATGTAAATTGTTAAAAAAAGTCACTAACACACAGTTATTAACTGTTATTTCTGCATTAATTCCAATCTAAAGACTAAATAAATTTTAGTCTTAAAGTCAAACATTTTACAAAAACACTTCTGGTTTTGAGGATAGGGACATGGGTTTTAACACATTTTGCAATACCCGACATTGAATTAAAGGTCAACCATACAAGATAGAAGTGCAAAAATTCATGGAGCTAATAAAAACTATAAGTATTCTGAAAATGTACAACCAAAATTTATGCAAATCAATATCTTGATCTAAAAAAAAATAATATTAAGGTGGGACAGCACAAGGGTCATTTTATTTGAGAATGACCCAATGGTAATAATAAATGCATTGTCGCATGTATACATCCAAGTTAGAGGGAAAAGTGTACGATAACACTCATGACATTTGAGTAACACTCGGGACACTTTAGAGTACCGGTAACACTCATGACATTACTAATACCTACTCATGGCACATTTGACCAATTTTCAATATATGCCTACACTCGGAATGATAACAGTATTATCAATTGTACTTAATTTCTTTTTCAAAAACATTATCTTTGAGTTGACGGAGGGTCATGTGGGGTATTGATGAGACAGCAAAAAAGTGGGGCTAATATGAGACAGGTCCTAAACACCCTGATAACAATGCCAAATTTAAATTTACAATATTGTAAAATGTTGTGCAACTCATCTACTTTCATACCTAGTAATTTTATTTAAAACTCCATCAATATGATGCACAATAAAAAATCAAAAGTAAAATGTTGCATTTTCCATTGAAAAAACTTTTGCAAATTACTTGAAATCTTTTGTTGTGGAATCATTAGTAGCCAGTAAGTTGGTACCCATGTCATAGATTTGTTATAAAAGGATACCAACTGTACATTTTGTAAAAGAAAAAAAGAAAAAACTCTCAAGAAGGGGTATTTAGAAGGCAGTAAAGTCAAGGGGCTAAAATGAGACAGCATTTGGGGCTAAAGTGAGACACCACCTGGAGCCTAAAAGAAAAAAACATGAAGAAAAATGAGATAGGCCTATATCAAATATCAGTGTTGCCGATCATGTGATTGTGTGTTATGAAGACGAGTACTTTCCAGGCATCATTTATTAACGGATCCACATAGGCCTACAGCATTAGGATCATGGCTATAAGTGGTCAGAGTTGGAAGTGGCCCGATAAAAAGGACATACATACGAGATTGAAGGCATAAAAAAATGATTATTGATCCACCCAGGCACGTAGGAAAGTTTTGAAAGTTGGGGGGGGGGGGGGGGGGGGGGTAAATCCATTAGCAGATTTTGTGGGAGAAAGCTGAAAGCCCCAGCCGCTGTAGGTGATTTTTTTTTCATCATACCACAGTTATTTCGTCATGTTTTAACTGCACTTGGACTCTGTAAACGTTTTACAGCAACTACCTGCGATCTAAAAACTCAAAAAATGAACGTGAAGTTGCCCATTTTAGTAAATCTAAATTTCAACCTAATTTTGTATGTTGTAACGGGTCGCCTTGCCCCCTCTGTCCAAATTAAATTTTTCGCAATTAATTTCCATAAATATGTAAATTAATTAGCCATCCAAAATAAATCATCATCTTCAATGATAATTTATTTTCATTATAATGTATTTTTAATGTGAGATAATGAGTCTAGGAGCCAGGGATTGTGTCCTAAACAGGGGCATAATTTCCACTGTGTTAAATTTCATGTGACCTTGGTCGGTAAGAGGACCAGTTGGCGATGTTTCTGGTGAAGCCTCGTCAACTCAGTTCTGAGAATCGAGAGAGAGTGAAGTCGATTCCTAGCGGGAGTTACGAATGCACCAATAGGAGGGGTGTATTCTACGACGGTTTGGCAAGTGTAGCTTGTAGAATTGCAACGCTGTGCACCTGTACCGTTAGTTTTGAGCTGTGTGCCACGAGCGGCGGAATCTGGAAGAAAAGATGCTAGCTTGTGAGTGGGGCAAACGAGAGCACGCCGAGCGCTGACCAATAGGGGCTGCGTATTGTCCAGTTATGCGGCGCAGGTTGTCGTTTTGCCAGCCAGGGAAGCCAGCCGACCTCGGAAACGAGCGGGAGGGCCGTTCACTAGTGCTTTGGATCGAGTTGAGTATACAGGTGCTTACCTACGTGCGCGTTGCGAATCAGTACGTGTGAATTATCGCGTAAAATAGCCGCAATGGCAGTGTTTGTGCGAGCCAGAAAGAGGCCTAGGGAACACGCAAGTGTATTTTAGTGCGTTTATATCAAATTCTTTGAAAATTAGCGGCGTTTGTGGGAGAAGAAGATAGCCACGCCATGTGGTACTAGCCCAAGCCCCCTCACCATGACGACCACGCTATCCCTAGGGTCCACTCTACACCCATCAGGCCTAATCAAACCTATCTAAATTAATTCCTATTGCAATAGCAATAGAAATACACTTCAATCCATCCTTTTTAATTCGATAATGTTCGAATTTCCATCTAAAGCCGACCACGTGGTAACACACGGAGACCTCGGGACCCACACCATTTGCACCTACCAGGTCCACACTCCTGTTGGAGTTCTCCTTTGGTTGAGTCCTGTGATCCTCCCTATGTCCACCCTATTGTAATCGACACCGTTGGAGCGCCCACGCGAGCCAGTGCGTGAGGAGAGAGAAGTGCCGGATAATCCTCTATCCGACGAGCAGTGCGGGTCAATCCACCTACTTGGGATTTCGACGCCGACGCGCAACCGGTCCGCCTTCCAAACCAGGGGACGCCGACGCCAGGTTTCCGCCTCAAATTCAACTTTTCCCTCCTTGCAACCACGCATCGTACACGTGTGAAATACGTATCGTCGACCAACAACCATGCGGTCAGCATACCAAAAGGACAGTGTTGAGTACTAAATTTATTTAATCATACCAGGTCTTAATTTATCATGTATCAGTAATGAATGTATTTTAAATGGGGGTTTTCCTTGTTTACCAATGCATTGGAAGTTAAAATCGAGTCATTGTTTAATCTTGTATCACATTGTGTTCAAGTTTCATTATACTACGGAATTCCAACCTTTACAGTGTACGAGTGCATTGCCCGGAATGTCCTTCACAACACCATTAACTTCCTTTTACATATCTCAGGCCCTCAGCCAACCTATGAAACCAGAAAAACCTAGATTATAGACACTAGACTAAGCAGGTGCGCCAGCATCCAGGACTACGGAGGGAGCAGCCAGCCTCGCCCCACCCCTGTGGAAGCCTAGGATCCGGCGAGCTGAGTGTACACTGAGGTACAAGGCTGTGTCCTACAGTGTACACGAGGTAGTAAGTGCATGTCATTGCATTGTAGGTCAGTGTTATTTGTGTCGGGATATTTCCCTGGTCTTCAACATTCCTTGTACTAATGAGTAGAACAACTCGTAATAACCTAGAGTTATTACTGGCGCCCAACGATCTAGATAAGAAAGAGAGATATCTAAAGGCTAAGGTAGAGACGTGCAATTTGAAAGATTTAACGTTAGTGGATGAGCGCGAAGTGAGCGGATGTCACAATGTAATGACAAAGCTTATAAGCAAACATATTTTAATTGTTTTACCAAGGTGCATATTTACTACGGAAATTCTGGAATTAATATTTAACTCGCGTTAGTTTTGCCCCCCTGGGCCAAACTTGGGGGGCATAGCCCTCCCCCTACCCCCACTTTCCTATGCCACTGGATCCACCTACCCTACTCAAGACAAGAGGGGTTTGTATTATTTCAGAAATTGCAAAGTTTTGCAAGCAAGAAAATAAGGTTTCTTATGCAAAACGATAACTTTTCTTTAAACGGGCCGTATATAATGCCCAGTTGTCCGATTACAATGCCCAAACACTTATTTTTTTCTACTAACTACAAGGAAAATTTTGGTATGCATCATTGTTGCATACATTTTTGTCATGTATTAAAAAAAATCCATCTTTATATGTGTTAAAAGTAAGTATTACAAAATCATGTTGTTTTAGTTGCTTAACGAAGGAAAAATGAAGATAAATTCATAAAACAAAAATTGTACTCGTCTCAGAAATAACCACTCTGTCTTATTCTAGCCCCACCTAAATCACTTTCCCAGCCCATATGCTGTTTAAATGCGTGTCTCATTTTAGCCCCATGGGTGTCTCACTATAGCCCCAATTGCTGGGGCTAATATGAGACACATATTTTTCCATTTTCTGGAAAATTCATGGTCATTTTCCACAGTTTTCATGCAGAAATAGTAACCTCAAGACACTTAAATGTTGAATAATGCATTTATAGTACAAAAAAATGTTTTAAACTAGGTATACGAAAAAGGTAAAGTAATGTTTTCTGTCTCATCTATACCCCACTTGACCCGAAATGAAAAGAGTGTTACTATAATACAGTAGCACTCATGACAAGTAACACTCGTGACATTTTAACAGTCAAAATTCAGTATGGAAGCATGGGTACAAATATACAATGTGAGGTTAAGTAAGACAGAAAAAGGTCTCAAATTAAGTCAAAATGCATAAGCTTTTGATAAAATATATTAAAATATTAATGAAATTTATAAGGTAGGTAACACTCTTGACTTTTAATTAAAGTACTTGCTATATGTTAATTTCTTCATTTAATGATTCTTCAACTAAAAACTGGTGAAAACTGGCCATGATTGATTTGGAGGCAATGACAACATCCAAACTACTCAGAAACATAATTCACTGCCTTCTTTTATCATTATTTCAAAAAATTTGTCCGGTTAAAGTTTTGAGGGGTAACACTCTTGACCAAATGCCAGGGACAAAGTTTGACGGTATTAACAATTGATAAAATGAAATTATTTAAATTAAATTTTCCTTATATTTACTTTTCAAAGCATGTAGTTTATATTACTCGAATATGTTAAGTAAATTCTGTTAATAGGGACATGGTGTTTTAAGCACTTTCTATTACTTACTATGTTCATCCAAATTTTAACATGGAAATATTACTTTTAGACCATAAAGTAGCCTATCTCTTTAATTAATTCCTTATGTTATTTTATCATCAAATGCACATATTAGCCAGTCGTAACATGTTTAAAAAATCCGGAAAGTCTAGGACGTGAAAGTGGCAACTTTTTTGGGAATGGCCCAGATAATAATAATCATCATAACTAAGTTCCAACTATGTCGGGTTGAGTGGTGGTTTTCTACCATTATCTAGGGCATGAAACTGTAGATACTAAGCTTGCCAGACTCGGTGTTTCTTCCTCATCATGTGACTCCTCCCCAGGGGCGGCTCGTGCATATGCGCACATACGCACGCGCACCCCCAAATATTTGCGATAACAAAAAATAAATAAATTTCAAATCCAATCTCAATTTCCAATTCCAATTTTTCAATTTCAATTTTCAATTAATATTTTTTCATGGCCGGGCCAGAACATGCATATTCGGCAGTAGTCATTCTGCAGTCCGCTTTTCACTGACCGTCGCCAGCAATCCATTCATACTCGGAACTCGGCTCGAATCTCAACACATTCGTTGTGCGGAGACATTCTTACCATACTCCCATAAGAGCCATGCATTAGATTTGAAAACTACCTGTTTTTTTTTAACGTGGTTCTAATAGCAAATGTTCGCACCAGCGTAGAGGCCTGCGGCAGGCCGGCCGGGAAGGGAGGGGGTGGGGTGGAGGTCTGTCAGTCGCCAGCTTACATTCACAACGGTAACCTGTGTTTTCTTGTAGTGTCGTGTGTGTGTTGTGTTCATCAGTGCCGTGTAGTGTAGTGACGTAGTCAATAATAAATTATAAAATAAAAAATGAAGTCAGTAGTAAGTGAACTTATAAAAAACAGTTTTACAAGAAAAACATTTTGTTTTAAAACAATGAACAATGAGTGGTGAGCAGGGCGCGGGTCGACGGAGTAGAGATGGGAGAGAAAATCTTTGGGTGTGTAATTTTACAATTTTACATAGCATTGTTTTACTTTAAAAACTAGTTTTATCGGTAGAGGGAATTTTATCTGTGACCACCTGAATATTGTAGTATATTACTATAAAACAGCATGTCGGTAAACATAAAAGGAATTTGGCGAAGTCTAAAGCCGGCAGAACACACGGACAGGGGATCGAACTCGCGTCTCATAAGGAGTTTTCATTGTAACAATTGCGTTCTGGTTTACCATTTTGAGGGCAAGATTTTCCCTGAAATCACGTTTCAGGCTATCAACATAATGCAGGTCCAAAAAAAATTTTCGCCTTTGGCGAAAGTGTCTCCGGCGGCTGGGGCTTCGCCTCAGACCCCAGCTATTCCGTGCCACCTCGTTACGTGGAATGGTATTTACATCTGTGCACCTCCACAATCTGAGCCCACGAGCCGCCCCTGCTCCTCCCTCTCCATCAATTTACTGCACTCTCTTTTGTCCTCCCACAGCTTGACTCTTGTCACATGCTCCCACACTTCATTCCGTTTTCATAAACTAGATAATAAAAATATCACAAAGGACAACTAAGGGCTAGGGCCTCCCAGCTCAGCCCCGCAGGTAATTTTTTTTATGGAAGTTTTGTCAAAATCGTGTTCAAATGGCTTTAGAAGGATATCTTTCAATAAGTTTTATTGGTTTTACCATAGGCCCCTAGGCCAATACAGTTTAATATGTTATCACAATGCAGCCCTACATTCAACATAAAAAGAAAAAATCAAACTTGCCTTCAAACAGGATTTGATGACAAAATACTGAGCCTTATCATTCTATCAAATATTCAACCTTATTGAGCTTCGCAAACGCTTTTCCAGGCGCGTTGTTGGATGAGCGTCCCTAATTTTTTAAAAACAAAAAAAGCATAAAATTGCGATTTTCATAAGAAATAATTTTTTGATTACGCTAAAATTTCAGGCAAATATATTAATTCATAAAATTAAGGTTCTGTAAAAAATTATTACAATCAGATAAAGCATTTAGATGTTATAAGTCGAAGAAATTTTAAAAATAAAAATAACATCGTAAAATTGACGACTGGTGATGGGCGGAGCGCCAAGTCACGTGACGAGAAGGTGGGATAAATCCTCATTTCGCAAGTTGACGCCTGCTGAACGGCGCAACACTTATCACGCTCTAACTTTGTTTCCATTCGACATTTGGACAAAACCTTTAGAATAGTATGTAGCAAACATATCATTTCTTCTCATAGTGATTATCTCGAATTTTTAGACACATCCGTAAATTTGGTATATCGATGTACGTATTATACATGAAAAAATTTCAAAGATTATAACTTTTCTCATCTTCAATTGACAAAAAACTACTGTTCGGTTTTCGACATGATATCTTTTTAAATATGCATCAGACTATTTAACAAAGAAATAAATCAACTTTCTAGATAGAAAGTGCACTGAACGAAAATTTACAGCATAGAGTAATATGCAGAGTGTAGTTTTTCACGGCTCACCCGCACATCAAAAGTGCGTATTTGTTATGAAAACACACACCTTGCATATAAGTCTATGCTGTAAATTTTCGTTCAGTGCAATTTCTATCTAGAAAGTTAATTTATTTCTTGTCTTAAGAGTCAGATGCATACTTTGAATGAGGTCTTGTTGAAATCCGATTGAAAGTTATTTGTCAAATAGAAGTTGACAAAACTTATAATTTTAAATATTTTTTCCATGTATAATACGTACATTGATATAACAAGTTTACGGCTGTGACTAAAAATTCGAGATCATCACTTTTAGAAGGAATTATATGTTTACTACGTATTATTCCAAAGGTTTTTTCCAAATTATGAATAGAATAAAAGTTAGAGCGTGATAAGTGTTGCGCCGTTCAGCAGGCGTCATCTTGCTGAATGAGGATCTATCCCACATCATTCCGCCACGTTGCTTCGTGACGTCAGGGGGCGGGTAAATCACTAGTCGTCAATTGTCACTATCATGAGGAATAATTTTTTGATTGCGCTCTAATTTCATACAAATAAATTAATTCATAAAATTAAGGTTCTGTAAAAAAATAATTACAATCGGAAAATGCATGTAGGTGTTTATAAGTCGAGAACATTTTAAAAATCGAAAAAATCTTAAAATTGCGATTTTTATGAGAAATAATTTTTCGATTGCGCTTAAATTTCACACGAATACATTAATTCATAAAATTAAGGTTCTTTGAAAAAGTTAGAACATTCGGATACATCATGTAGGTGTTTTAAGTCGAAGAATTTTTTTTTAAATCGAAAAAAATCGTGTAATTGCGATTTTCATAAGAAATAATTTTTCGATTGCGCTCAAAAACGTGGCAGTTCTAAGTTCAGAGATTTTGAAGGTCTCCAGAAAATTTTATCACAATTGGAGTTTCGGTTTAGCCGGAATCGTGCTAACAGACAGACAAAAATACAAAAAGAAAGAAAAAAAAATCCGGATTTTTTTCTCCAGTGTAGTGAAATGGAATCTTCGCTTTGCTCGTCCAACAACGGTATGTTGGTACCAACTTCAAAGAAGAAAGAAATGGAGGCAAATTTGAATTCACATAGATTTTAAAGCCAATTAATCACCCCATCCGCCACTGTACCCCGCACTCCCCTACTGCAAATAAATCTTACGTTCAGTGCTGTGATTGGTTGTTTTCATCACGTGATTATCAAACGTGAATTGTGTTCTTACGTCCGCTGCGGACGTACTTATCCAATAAAAAAATCCTAACCTTTTAACATTTCTATTTAAAATAGGCCAAAAAAAGGACTTCAAACCGAAGAGTTTTATCTTTAAAAAAAAATCTTTTATCAAAGATAAAGAATCAAACGTAGGAATTGATTGTGTTCTTACGTTCGCTGCGGACGTATCCAATAAAAAAAATCCTAACCTTTTTAGCCTAGTTGTGTCTATTTAAAATAGGGCCTAAAGGACTTTCAACCGAAAAGGAGTTTTATCAAAAACACAAAGAATAGAATATAAAAAAACACCTCGAAGGGGCTTGTTGGTCTTGTGGTTAGCATATCTGCTTCCAATGCAGAAGGTCCAGGGTTCGATTCCCGCTAAAGTCAGAAGTTTTTTAACTTCTGATTTGGACTTCAGTCCATCAGTTCTTGTCTTAGGAGTTTTGTAAACGGTGACTTTGGAGCCGTCCTAGCAACGAAGCACATAATAAATTTCAGAGTTGTTCTGAATCGGCCTTGTTGATTCTGGCGTTGATTCGCGGGTGTTCGCACTGTCCATACCACTGATTGCTATATTTCCTATAAAAATATCGATCTTTGGTTGGTTATCGCTCACTCGTCGATTGCGTCGGGGCCTGCAGGGTTGGCTTGGTCGCTTTGATTTAAAGTCTCCCACTGAAAATCAGTTGTATAACTGAGTGGGTAGACTCTAAATGAAAATTTACTTATTTTATTTTATTTATTTGAACCAACAAACCTTCACACAGAAGTCAAACCCGCTACCATCCTGCCACACCACACTGTGATCCAAGGTCGCATATGAACATAGGCCTGAAGGGTGAACTGGTTGAATGTAAGAATAATTTCTTGCCATTCTTATGTTCGAACGTAGGTATAGGGAACACTCCGAAAATAAAATCATCATGTTTTACTCCAAAATACACAACAAAAAACTACAAAACCTTTATACCGGGTAACATTTCTATTTCATATAATGGCCTAAAGGACTTTCTACCGAAAAGGGGTTGCCAAAAATAGAAACGTTTAAGGTTTTGTACTAGTTTTTTGTTTCTTTAAAACAGCAAAACTTGATTTTATTTTGCCCCCCCTCCCCCCCTCCCCCCAACCAAAGAAGTTCCGCCTATTTATTTTGTGGATAATTTTGTATCATGGGCAAAAAAATAAAATAACTTTCAAAATGGCCTTATCAACATATTCTCTGGTAGTCCTAGGTCTACCTAGGTAGCACACATTAATGTTCCAAACTGCACTTGACTTTGGCCTACCCAGGATAAACTTGGTTGCGAAAAACACAATTGTCAACTAGGCCTACGAGGTACGTTGGTGGGTAGAGTGGTGGCTAATTTTTTTTTAAAGGAGCGCACCGGCTAAGAGGTTGATCTGTCAGATGAGGAAGGCCATCAGTGGCGTAACTTCAAATCGAAGGCTCCCGGGCAAAAAACTAAAGTGGCCCCCCTCTCCCCTCCAAAAAAAATTCTTATTAGTTAAACCCTACTTAAAAGCAGCAGATGGAGGGTTCGAGAGCTAGTGTAACGGCTTCATTCTCCTCGACGTCTGCTCGGCAGTCCAGGTTAGTGGAGAAACCTATATGACTGTCAAGGTTACACTGTCCTTTCGGATAGGACATTAAGCCGTTGGTCCCCTCGGTACTTTTCGAAAGGAGTAGGCTACGTGCCAGTACCAGGTTTCCCCTCCTCCCTTCTGTTCATACTTCATCCTCATCTATCACCACTCATCGTCTCGAATAGCCAAAGTGCATTAATATGGGTGCGTTCCGAATGCTGTTGAATATGCTTTGGTGCTGGCATTCTCCAGCACGTTAAAGCATCTATAAGCACGATATACTTTCGGAACGCCTCGAGTATGAGCATGGCTTTTCGGGGAGGCGGCTGGCACTGCCAAGGCGCGCAAACTATTTTACGAAATTTTTTAGGTTTAAGTCCGTTTGGGGCGTTTAAGTTATTAAGTAAGTATAAGGACTTACCGTTGGTTTTCAAGCGGGTGGCTTAGGTAAAAACAACTAACATATTTTTGGGGTTTTGTCACGCAAAAAAACCAATAACAATTTAAATTTAAGTGCCCGCCATTTTTTTTTTAAAATACCCCCAATTCTCTCACTGTTGTGAGTGTTTAAGCGAAAAACCGAGCATTTTGTGCATCTGAATATTGTGAAGTGCAGCCCTATACCATCTTTATTTTCATTTTCAGTCGAAAAAATTTTGATAATCATAAAATTTTGAAATTAAATTGTTAATATTTAATCCCAATCCAGAAATTAAAAAATACCCGATCAAGGCGTCCACCCGGAAAGGTGAGATCGGGTTGGTTTCCCGATTGGGGGATTTTTTAAAATTTTGGATTTTTATTAAATATTTAAATTTTTTTACCTACGGGAGGTTTCCGACTATCCAAATCGAGAAATATACCCTTTCTATACCTGTGTAAGGGTTTTTAAAAATTTTTTTTTTCTTAAAAAATTTTATTTTTTGTTTTTAATTTTTTAATTTTAAGGGCATAAAAGTTAAATAGACCGTTTCGGTGGTTTTTAGTTTAAGGCTCCCCCCGGAAATGGGAGCCGGTTTTTAAAAGATCGGGGGTGGATTTTTTTTTTTAATTCTGGATTTTATTAAAATTAAATTTTTCCCCTCGGGAGTGTTTCCCCCTTCCAAAAAAGGAATAATTAATTATTTTGGGTTTTTATAAAATAATTTTTAATTTTCAGGTTTTGGCCTATGTAAATTAAACCGACCTTTTCAGGGAATTACAGTTTCATGGCTAAGGCATGCAAAAGCTCAGGCTTGTGCGCTAAGGTCTAAGGGCTCGGTCAGCAAGTTATTTGCAGTACCCAAAGGGGTGAATTTTGTGTTTTATTTCGTTTCCAAGGGAGCAGGCCTCAATCGGAATGTGGATTGGCAGGCCAGCTCGCCCCATCAGTTCGCCGTTTCGCGGGAGCGACCAATGGGGGGTCCCAATAGGGGGTTTGAGAGTAACAAGACCTACGTCAGGGCAACGGATGGACAGGGCCACGCATCGGCGGAAGTGAGGGGATCTCTGCCAAGGGGAGCAAACCCGCAATCGAGCAAGCGCTCAGAAAAATAGGGCCTTTCCCTTCGTGTGCACGCTTTTAAGAGAGCCCAAAAGAACCCAGAGACGCAATGGGGCCACACGCCTCTCCGAAACTAAGGAGCGGGACCAGTTTCGGGGGGGGTGTGGCATTTACAAGTAACATTTAATCATCAAATTAACCCCTAAAAGGGCGGTTTTGGTGACACCTGCTATGTGGGTGGTAACCACAATCAACCGACGCCACCGGACAGTCGACGACCTAGGCAATTATAATGGAAATCCAACTAATTTTCACAGTTTTAGTAACCGGGAGGGGGGAAATCTAACGACCTAAAAAAAATAACCCCAAGTTTGGGTCTTTTTCCCTTCGAAATACCAAAAAACAAGGTTGCACGTGTCGAGACCCCGGGTAGGGTTTTTATCTACGTTTTTTTTATTTATTTGTGCTTACAACGTACGCAGTAAGCTTTCCAACCCTTTTTTTCACGCGAGTGAGTACATTTTCAATTTCTCTCCGGGGTCCCCCCAGGACGCCAAAGATGGCCAAGGCCTTTCCGCCATGGGAATTCGCCCTGAGGTCCAGAGCGCTACACGGCGTACACGCATACCTACGAACGAGCAAGAGGGGGAACGTCCTTACCCCTCCCCTCACTGCAGTCGAAGTGAAAGAAACAAGCTTTGGTAAAAAATGTCAGAGATTAGTGTAAGACTTGCTTGTTTTTTTTGGTTTTATTTTCATGGAATTTTTTTTATTTTTTTTGCTTAAATCCAATCAAAATTCATTTTTTTACCCAAATCAAATTAAAAATTCAACCCCAAAATTTAATTTTGATATCCGAATTCATTTTCCTTTCTTTTCAGGGGCCATTTGACCTCCAATCCCACTCACTTAAAAAATATATGCAGGGGCTTTCAGCCATTTCTGTCTCACTCCCTCTCAAAAGGAGAGGAGAGAGAAAAGTACTAGGTAAAAACAGGGGGCCCCCCGGCTGTACCAGAGAGAGGCTCCCAGCACCGAGGCTGGCCATTGCTAGCACCCGGGGTAAGGCTGGACGCCCCTCCTACACGGGGAGAAGAACCAAAAAGGTCCCCTGGTTCTTTTGTTATTTGCTGACTGCTACCTTTTGCTGGGGCTGTTTCGTTTTGTCAAGTTTTCCCGCTATTTTAAAGGGGCAGTTAGGAGAGTTTTTAAATTTAACTGTGAATTTTAATTGTAATTTTAGGGGGGCCTAACCACTCTTACAGGTTCTTTGGGCTACCGCCGTGGGGCAGAGTCCCGGGGGGTTTTTAGGTCCTTTTTGCCCATTCTGGTTCAATAGCTCAAAAACCATTTTACGGAACGCCTGCAAGCATATTCAACAGCTTTGGGAACTCAATCCCAAAAAGCTTTGAACAATTTCGGAACGTACCCTATGACTATGAACTTAACAATAATCAAAAATTTACTGTAAAATTGCTATTTTCTGTAATAGTAAATACCCCCATTACCATTTATTTTTACATGTAATTCCTACTAAAAAATCAACTAGCCTTTGGCTCACTTAAAACATTTGCTTTTTTTTTCCAGGACTACTGACCCTAGGTCCAGCCTATTGGGTAAAACCAATCTTAAGACTGCATTGATGAGAACTTTGATAGCATACCCAAATATTTTAAGAACCCATAGCGAAATTTTTTTCACCATGGTTTTTCCCCCCACGTCTAACGCAAAAACCCTTTTGATGGGGGTAGTAAAAAGGAACATGGCGATCTTGATATGGATGTGAAGAGGCTGTTGAAGGGTGAAAAACAGTTTAGAGCACAGGTAGGCCATCCCCTAAACTTACACCATCATTATCCACGTTTACATCAATAGCGTTATAATTAAAACATTGGTAAAAAGTGAAGTTTCTATCCCTTTTTCTGCTCTTTCACGGCCTCCCCGACGAGGGAAAACCCATGACAACCAAAAAAGAACGAAAACAAAAACAATGACGCCCACAACAGGGAAAACCCCCTCTCCCCCCCTTCCCATCGCGGTTCTTTCTATTTTTGACCACACGGGTTTTTCTTTCCATATTCCCTTGGCAGATAGGCTTAGCCCTAAGTTTGACAATTGACTTTAAAATGGTTGGGGAATCCCCTAGGGTAAAAACCCCTTAAAAGCCCTGAAAGGTTGGCTGAAGAAAGATATTTTAACCCCTTAGCCTACCTTTAAAAAAACCCCTATTTTTGCCTAAATACATTAAAATAAAAAAATAAAAAAAAAAAAAATTTTTTCCCCTTTACATAAATTTTTGGGATCTTCCCACTTTGGGCTTTTTAACGCCCCCCCCCATTTTTTGTTTCCCCCCCCCCCATAGTTTTTTGTGAATTTTTTAGAATTCAAAAAAAAAAAAAAAAAAAACTGGGCCCCAAGTTCAATATTTTTTTCCCCCAAAATGGCAATTTTGTCACATTTAATCTGCATTAAATAAGCCCCCATAACTCCCCCAACCCCCACCCCTCCAAAATTCCGTTTATTGGAACTCCCCCCCCCCCTCCACATTTTTTCACACGGGGTAGTATGGCGGCACGGGCGGCGGCAACGGGTAGTATGGAAAGGGTTTAAAAAAAGTAAAAAAAAATTGTTGCAAAAATAAACCTCACACAGTTTTTTTTTTGGAAAATAGTGAAACCCTGAAATCAGGCCTAGTGAAAAATTACATTTTGATAACCTTTTTCCTTTAGCTAAAAAAAAACGTATTTGTAGTCCGTTTGAAAAAAAAATCGAACACCAACTGTTAAATTTCAGAAATCACCTTTTTTCCCTTGGGGCCATTGGCTACTTATGTAAAGCTAGTGTGTTAAGAAACCCTTTTTTCCTGAAAACCGATTCTAAAAAATTTAATTTTGCAATAGGTGATGGGTTTGGGGGCCCCCAATTATACCTAGGGGGAACTAACTCCCACCGAGCGCAGAACGATGGGGGTTTGGTCACATTGTCTGGACGACTTGTAAAATGGAAGTTTCAACATTTTGATGGCGTGCATTTTGTTGTGGGGGGTGAATTTTCCCCACCAAGTGCAGAACGGTTGACTTTTGGGGTCACCACCATGTTAAGTTCCATGGAACGACATTGAAAAGGCCCCCAACCAAACCCCGATATGCGATCCGGCGGAAAATTGGGCGAATAGTTTGGATACCTATTGTAAAAAATTAAAATGTAGGCCTAAGGGCCCAAATAGGGGGTTAGGCCCTATTCCCCCCCAAAAAATTTAATTTTTTCATCAGAAATTTTTTTCAGCCATGTTTCTATAATTTCAAATTATACCAAGCGGGTCAATAGCAAAAAAAACTATAGAAAAAGGATTGGGCAATCCAACTGTTTCGCCAGGATCGCATGATCGGAGAGTGACCACAGACTTTTTCTTTTGGTCCGTAGAACTTAAACATGGCGGGATAAACGCGACACCCTGCACTTGGTGGGAAATCTGTCACCCTCCACAACAATAATTAATCCCCTAAAAATGTTGTAAAAATTAAATTTTCTAAAGTAAAGACAACTGGGCCACACCCCGATTTTTTGCGCTCTGGTGGGAGTATTTTGCCCTTCCCCCTTAATGGCCCATTTACACTTCTGCGAGACGCGAAGGGCGTTGACCAACGGAGGCAGTTCATGCGAACCCGCGAGACAAGAGACCTTCGCCTGTAATTGAATTGGTTTTAATAATGTTGTTTCTCGCGAAGCAAATAGTTGGCTCCCCCCTTACTTTCTATTAGGGGACGGTCGTCGCCCGCAGCCAACCCCCCCTGCTAGAAGGCGTTTTTTTTTACTCCTACCCGATTTGGGGGGGTTTTTCAGCTATCTGCCCCACGCGGGCCCAAAAAGATTTACAATTTTAAAAAAATGGGGGTATATGACCTGATAGAGGTCCATGACATACCAAAAAAAAAATCACCCCCATCCGAAAAACCCGTTCTGTGTTAAAAAGTGCGTAAAAATCAAAGAAAATCTTCCGGGTGGCTGGTTGGTTGGTGGGGGTGGGGTTCTGACAGAGAGGAATAAAAGCCTACGAGAAAACGTGATTTAGAATATGAAACTTGGACCACACTTAGATTCCTCAGCTCACTCTCCCCCCGAGAGGGAAGCAAAATTCCACCCCCCAAAACCCCCTAAATCATCCCCAAAAAATTAAAAAAATTCATCTCTAACCCAAAAATTTAATTTTTAATCAATAGTTATAAAATTATGTTCTAATGTGTTTTAACCCAAACGGCCCGTTCCATTATATAAACCCCAAATTTTTTCAAATCCATCCCTAAATTTAATTATTTTTTCCTTATTTCCAGCATTACCACGAAGGGCCCTAATGAGTTTTACATAAATTTGACATGGGTAATAAAAATTTGAAAAATAATCCGCCGAAGGCAAGCGATATTCCACCCCCAAATTCCTAAAATTGGAATAATTCAAACTCAATCTTAAATTGATTTTTATTCAAATTTGTTATTAAAAATTTTGTTCTAAGTTTTTTTTCCCAATTTCCCATTCTTATTTCCTTAACCCCATTTTTCAACCCCCCTCCCTTTCCCTATAGTTTATTTATTTTTACCTTTATTTTTAGCATTCACCATGAAGGCACCCCAAAGAGTTATCAGGATGAAAATTTTGGCGATGGTACATACTAAATGAAAATAATCACCAAGAGGAAAGGATTTCCACCCCCCCAACACCCCAAAGCATCCCCCTAAAATTTGGAAAAATTCATACTCTAACCCCAAAAATTTAATTTTTAATCAAATTTTTATTAAAAATTTGTTCTAAGTGTTTTTTAAACCCTCGGCCTGTTTTCATTATATAAACCACATTTTGTCAACTCCCATCCCAATAGTTTTATTTTTTTACCTTATTTCCAGCATTCACCCTGAAGGCACCTAAGAGTTATAGCATAAATTTGGATGAGAACATCTAATAAAAAATAATTCGCCGAGAGGAAGCGATATTCCCCCCCAACCCCCCCAAAAATTTGGAAAAAATTCATATCAAAATCAAATTTTAATTTTTTTTTAAACTAGTAAATTATGTTTTTAAGTGTTTTAAAACCCAAAGGGGCCCATTCTCATTTTTAAAACCCCATTTTTCAAACCCCCCTCCCAATACTTTGTATTTTTACCCTTTTTCCAGCATTCACCATGAAAGGGACGGGTTGAGTTACAGTGAAATTTGGCATGAGGTAATAATAATAGAAACATAATAACCGACAGGAGGCAAGCGTATTTCACCCCCACTTTCCCTACCCCCCTTAATTGTGGAAAAAAAATTAGGTCGTATTTATTACAATTTTAATTTTTAATTGTGATTAAAATTTTTCGTCAATGTGTTTTTCCGGGCAACAAAACATTCACACAAAAACCCCAAAGGGGCGACTTTAACCATAGGAAATTTAATAAAAACATTGTATATTCCAAATACAGATTTTAAACAAAAACAAAAGTGGTAGCTTTTTTTTTCTAGAGAACTTTTTAAAAGGCACGTATCCACCTTTTTCAGTATTTCCACGTATTTTTGCCCTTATATAAAAAAAACCAAAAAAAAGAGGAATCCCCCCCAAAAAACAAAAATTTTTTAAAAAAAAAAACGGGAGCCAAACTCTCCCTTCCAAAACTTCGGCGTAAAAGCGTGAATATAGAAGTTAGCCAAACATTTCATTCTTTTCCCTTTTGCATTGAAAAGAAGTAAGATCATTTCGTCCGTTGACGAGCGCCCAAACCCAACCCTTTTTGTGGTAAAAAAGAAAAATTTTTTAAAACCAAAAAACATAAAAAAATTTCTTGGTATTGGGGTTTGGTACGAGGACTCTAAAAAAGTCATTTGGCCAAATAATTTTTTTTATGATTTGATTTAAAATTTTTACTTTTTTTCCCCCCCAAAAGGTTGGGGTTGGCGCTCGTCAAACAGGCAAAAAAATCTTACTTCTTTTCAAGCGAATAGGGAGAAAGAATGAAAACTTGGCTCAACTTTATATTCACAGCATTCACAGCCCAAGACTTTGGAGGAGAGCTTGGCTGCCGTTTTTTTTTCAAATTTTTTTATTTTGGGGGGTCTACTTACTAACAAAACGGTCTATTTCTGGTACGAAGTTTGGACAAAATTTCAGTGGGTTTTTCTCAGAGAAACATAATGCTATCTGGAGTCTTTGTTTGATTTACAGTTTTAAAAACTATGAAAATTTTCCAGTGTCTGGAATGCTGCGATCCCTTTTACAAAAATAGGGATGCTAAAAGTTTTTAAATTTAAAAAAAATTAGATAAATTTTGGTGCAGGGTTATCATAACCTCACTTTCGGAAAAAATTGCATACCTCGCGCCCAAGAACGTTAGTGGTGAAACATCGCTACTAAGTTCGACCTTCGCTTTGCGGGGAAAGGTAAAAGGGCCAATAGGGGCCCCCACTAATTAAAACTAAGGTCCCCCTAAGTTCCTCCGTCTGGGCCCCGGGGGTTAGAATTGGGCCCAAAAATGGCTCTGCTAACCTTAAAAGGGGATTCAAGAGAAAATCCACCTCACAAACATCAGCTAGTAAGAGCGGAGTATCTTACTCCCCAAAAAATAGAGGCGAGCTCTGGGAAACGTCGTCGGGGACCTTGCCCCCTTCCCTTGAGACCCCCCCCGGCGATAATAGAAGGACACAACAAAGTGACAAAAACGATGGAACCGCGACGTGGAAACCCCTTCCTTTCCCCTTTCCATGGCTGGTTCTGACCCCGCAAAGGGCCCCTCCTCCCCCCCCCCCTTTGACTAGAGTGGTGCTTATAAATAGAGCTATGAAAAAATAGCATTTTTATTTTGAATTTAGCATTTAATTTTTTCCAAATTTAGCATTTTCCAACATTAATTTTTTTCTTTCCCCAAAAAATCTAAAATTTGGGGGGTTTCTTTTATTTTAATGGGGGGAAAGAATAAAATTTGTTTATGGACATTTCAATTCAAGTACACTTTAAACGTTTGAATAAATCTAAACCAAATTTTCAATTGGTATAGGGGAAAAAAATTTTTTTTCCTAAATTTAGCTTTTTTAGGTTTTTTAAAAATTTATAACCCCCCGATTTAGCACAAACCTAAAATGCTAAATTTTCAGCCTCTAATTAAACCTAATGGTTTTAGTGTCCCCAATCAAATAAAAAAAAAAAAACCATTTTAATTCTTTTTTGGGGGCCTGCCAACCACATCCCCTGAATCATTTTTGGTGTTGTAAATTAGAAAAAATTTAGTGGCTGTGATCCAACAAAAAATTGGGGTTTTTTGTTTTTCATTAATTTCCGTCAGGTTTAATATTTTAATTTTTTTTTTTTTCCCGGGAGTTGATTTTAAATAATATAGTTTTGGAAAAATAAGAAGGTACCCGCATGAAGTTCTTTTTGGGAATTGATCAATTGGCACATTTATGAAAAACAAAACAAATGCAGAAAATATAAATGCAATACATAAAATGAAAGCCGGGTGATAAGGGGGTTTGCACAGAATTCTGGCTGGCAAGAATGGAGCCATGATTTTTTAATTGAATATTTGGATAAAAACAGAGCGGATAAAAGTTTATTTCCCCCGCGTTGCACTATCACATCACTAATGACCGGTTTTTTAGACGTTAACAAGAAAGGGACGATTAATGCTACATTTTTTTGACAATGAAAAAAAACCGGGGCTAAACTTCCGGTATTGCGATGGACCAAGCAATGTTGTATCAAACACGAGAGAAATCGGCAGGATATTTTCGACCGTGGAGTTATGAGCAGACTCAAAGCAATACTGCATAAAAGTGACAAAGGTGGCCCAGTAATTCAAGCGATTTGCGGTGTTGTAAGGTGTCTGGTATTGGACGATGATATTCGGGTGGAATTTGGAAGGGCTCATGATCATGCAAGGCAGTTGGCTGTGGAGTTCCTCTGTGACATTACTGAACTGTTAAAAAGTAAGTAGTCGAATGTGGTCCCAATATATTTATACGTTTGAAATGACCACCCTTAGGTCTCAACAAGTACTATGCCTGCCTACATTACATTGTCCACTCTGGGCAAAGTCAATGATAAATCATATTCATAGGGCTAAAAGATGCATGCATAAAGTTAGATTCATTAGCACACTTGCCTCCGCAAGTCGTGAGATGCGTTGGTAAAGTTGCGGCTCCTTGGACGTGCCGCAAATGTCGACCCTCGCTTTGTTTGTAGGCCTATTGGAAAATAATTTTTTTAACTAAAATTTTTGTACCAACACAGAAATTGCACATAACATTACCTTTAGCCTTCATAACGTCGTACGGTTCAATTCCACCTTGGACGTTCTGCAAACAGACTTGCATCGCCAAACTGTCTCGATACAAAAAGGGTCTTACATCCAATACTCAATTCCAAGCATTATTTCAAGATATACGTTCTCATTTTCATGACTATAGCTGCATCTTTACAGATGGCTCTAGAATGGATGATTTGGTTGGTTGTGCTTCTGTACTACTGATGCAGGTATCTTCACTTTCCACCTCCACCCAATGTTCAGTGTGTATAATGCTGAACTGTTTGCACTATTCCAAAGCCTAGGCCCTACTATATGTTCAAAGGAGTAACGAATCAAAGTTTCTAATCTGCACAGACTCTTTGAGTTCCCTGGAAGCAATGTCTGAAATTTATCCAAGTCATCCCATAATTCACAAGATTCAAATTATACTTACAAAGCTTTCCTATAAACAAAAGTCTAGTATTTTGTTGGGTCCCTGGTCATTCCGGGATCTTAGGTAACGAAGTAGCAGACAAATGTGCAAAATCAGCAAGCGAAAAGGACAGCATATAGACTGTCAGCTAATCATACCTTCAGATTTAAAAGCATTTTGTAAACAAAAGCTCAAAGAGCAATGGCAATATTTCTGGAACAAGATAGAAAACAATAAATTGCGCCACATCAAGAATAGCAAGGCAGCCTGGATCTCTTCACGTCGCTCCTCTCCCATCTGGGCCCGGGGTAGAATTAGCCCAGAGCATGGCTCTGCTATCGTAAAAGGCGATTCAAGAGAAAAAGTCCACCTCGCAAACATCAGCTAGTAAGCGGGGAGTATATTACTCCCCGAACCTAGAGGCGAGCTCTGGCAATCGTCATCGGGGACCTTGCCCCCTTCCCTTGACGACCCCCCGGCGACGATGACAATGACACAACGAACGATGACAAAGACGATGACGACTGCGATGTGAGAAACCCCCCTTCCTCTCCTTACCCGTGGCTGGTTCTGACCAGCATGGGCCCCTCCTCCCCCCCCCTCTAGGCTAGAGTGGTGCATTATGACCTAATGGTTGACGCGTCCTTAATCCAAATAAACAAAAAAAAAATCTCGCCGTGAAGAAGTGGTTCTGGCTCGTTTAAGAATCGGGCACACATACCTCACTCACGGATATCTTCTAAGAGGTGAAGACCCTCCCATTTGGGATGACTGATGAGTGTGGCGAAGTTTTAACACGTTTTAGAATCCTGTACAAAATATAGTAGTGATTAAAAGATTTTAAATTAAAACCTTCCCTCGAAGAAATTTTATCAGACAGCTCCACGACAAGCGATAACGTTATTAAGTTCTTACGTAAAGTAAACCTTTGAAATTCAATTTGAAATCCATATTTATTTAGCAATCAGAAAATTTGATGGGCACTGATAACTTTATGTTTTGTGCCCTAAAACCCCCAAGAACTAGGCCTAACTAACAAACTCACCATTACAGCTTGGCAGGCAAGGAACGTGAAATATAGATATGCCTCTTGCTAACCACTACTCCAAAGTGAACGATAAATTTAGCGAAATTTGAACACAACATAGCCTAGGCCTATTGCTATATTTCCTATTAAAAATATCGATCTTTGGTTGGTTATCGCTCACTCGTCGATTGCGTCGGGGCCTGCAGGGTTGGCTTGGTCGCTTTGATTTAAAGTCCCCCACTGAAAATCAGTTATATAACTGAGTGGGTAGACTCTAAATAAAATTTATTTATTTATTTATTTATTTATACATTGCATGTTACCCATTATTACATAATTTAATAAAAGCTGGCTGTTTTCTATCTGGAATTACTCTTTTAGTGCTAGAGTAATTTATTTGCGTCATTTGGGACTGCTTTTTGTTTGCATTTTGTTTTTATGGATCTCCAAATATTATCGCCGGCGACATTTCAAAGCGACTTTACAAAGTTCCCCAAAATGAGGATCTTTGTAAAGTGAAGAGATCCAGAGAATGTTTGGTTTGTGGTGGGGTTTCATACTGGTGAGTTCCTACCTTTTCAATTCTCTCTCTCATTTAAGACTTTTAGTTGTTCTTTATAACATTAAATTGCCCATGTAAAATTAATGCAATATTTCGGGTACCTATTTTTAATACCGTTTGAAAGGCAACAATTAAAACATAAAACTCCGCCCCCTAGCCAAGGTCATACACAGTGTTGTTAAGTAACGTACTATTAGCAGCACGTATGTTGTGTTCAAAATTCGCAAAATTTATCGTTCACTTTGGAGTCCTAGTGGTTTAGCAAGAGGCATATCAATATTTCACGTTCCTTGCCTGTCATGCTGTGTTGGTACAAAAATTTTAGTTATTAAAATTATTTCCTGATACAAACAAAGCGAGGGTCGACATTTGCGGCACGTCCAGAGGAGCCGCAACTTTACCAACGTACATCACGACTTGCGGGTGCAAGTGTGCTAATGAATGTAACTTTGTGCGTGCAGCTTTTATAGCCCTATGAATATGATTTATTATATAAATTTGACCAAGTTCGACATATTTAACGAGACACAACTTTGCGTCGGCAAATCTTTGTGCATGAGGGGCATACCTACCTAAATGTTACTTGAGAGGCCGTGATCCAATTGTGAAGCTGTAGGTTAGGACTTGAGGTGCTGTAATTATGAATTCAATGGTGCAACCAATGCTATAGGGCCTATTGTGATTTTGGTAGGCCTACTGTTAAAATAGATATTTAAGTTAGGCCAGTGGTACTCAAACTTTTTTTGCAGAGGGCCACTTTTCAAATAATCCAAGTATAGCTGGGCCGCATTAATTTTTTTGCTAAAATATGTGAAATCTCGTAGGATGCTCTAGTCACGGCGTTACTTTTGTTAACTGACACATCCATTGTGGAACATTGTCTTTTAAAGGTCTTTTTCATTAAAGTTAATTTTTCTGACCAAATCACGGATCCTTTGGGAAACTTGTCCTCAAATGAGCTGTGTTTCGATGAGTGATTCCGGCCTTATTGAAAACGTTTCCAGCCCGAAACTAGCTCACTACAAAATAACCTACATTGAAGTATCTTCTTTCTTACCTTTAACAAAAAAAAACTCCTCTTCCCAACAAAATTGAAAAACACGATTTTCATTTTCTAACTTCCTTTTTTTGCGCACTTTGAATTAACACCTGACATTTCAGTGATATATCAACACGGATCAGCGACAGTAACGTGGTCTGCTTTATACACTGCTAGGCACTTCAACTAATGACAGACACAGACACTTTTTGGCTGTGAGGAAAGCAAAATATTTATGTGTAAATACAAAGATGAGAAATTGCATCCTAGCAGAGTCAACTGAAGTTACAGAAATTTTAGAATTTAGAAACATGTTCTTGGTTGGAGATTTATCGCACGAACACAACACAAAAATAGGAACATTTATGAGTAAATATACAAAATTCTGGGCCGCAATAATTGGTAAGGAGGGCCGCACGCGGCCCGCAGGCCGCAGTTTGAGTACCACTGAGTTAGGCTATTGTTTAAACAGGAGACTGATTTGTGCTTTTTGTTTTAGAATGTAAAGATGATATTGAGACCGCAAGTGAGCTACTACAAACATTGGCTTCACTGATAGTAAAAGATGAACTGTGCCAAAAAGCAGATGATGCTGGTGCTGTACCCGTCATTGTGCACGTCCTGAAAGAGTACTCAAAAAATGAGGTGACTCATTATTGTTTAACTTAATGTTAGGCCTACTATTCTGCAGCAGGCATAAAACAATTTTTAATGAGCCACATTGTAATTAATGTTCTCTTTTTCAGAAATTGGTACGTCAATCTATGAAGCTTTTGAAAAGTCTAGCTGGTAATGACAGTGTTAAAGACAATCTAGTTAAAGCTGGCTGTGCACCTCTACTTGTCTCATGCCTGAATTTACACAAAGTAAGTTAAATCTAGTTATTTACTTTAAAGTCTAATGTTGGTTTGGTTTGTAGATTCTAATTATGGCTAATTTGGTCATTTTATACCTTGATTGTGTCATCAATCATCACCATTGTAATCCATCGCCGTTTCCCGCTTCTTGCAGGGTCAGATTGCTCTTTCTATCCTCCCCCAATTGTATCTTTTCCACATCTTTTCAGCTCTAAAAATATCTTGAGGAACTTGGAACGTTCACTTAGAGAAAGTAACAACTCCTGCACTCAATTGTCAGTTTTGTTGAATAGGCTATTTGCATGAATTTTAGATTTAAGTTAAACATATTTATCTCTAGAGAATGAAACGTCCTGAATCCAAATATTGCGTTTATTTTATGTTAAAAAAATGTTTTGACATAGATATTTTGACTTGAGTTTGAAAGAAATTGAAATAATTGAAATGAAATTGAAAGAGCTATGGCACGTTAAGCCGGAGGTTCTGGGTTCGAACCCCAGTCGGGGCAACCTTTTACGACAACTGCTATGAATCAATAATAGTAATGTAATAATAATAATATAATAATAATAATAATTATAATAATAATTATTATTATTTTTATTATAATATAATACGCAATAATAATACATTATTACATTATTATTATTACATAATTATTATTATATATATTATTATTATATTATTATGTAATAATAATAATGTAATAATGTATTATTATTGCGTATTTTATTATAATAATAATAATAATAATCATCATAACTCAGTTCCAACTATGTCGGGTTGAGTGGTGGTTTTCCACCATTATCAAGGGCATGAAACTGTAGATACTAAGCTTGCCAGACTTAGTGTTTCTTCCACATCATCCAACTCCTTCTTCTCCACCAATTTACTCCACTCTCTTCTGTCCTCCCACAGCTTTACTCTTGCCACATGCTCCCACACTTCATTCCGTTTTCCAACGTCTTCTTGAATTAATCTTTCCCATTTTTCTCTTGGCCTTCCTACTCTTCTTTTCCCCTCCTCTGCCGCTTCAAATTCTCGTCTTGGAATCCTCTCCCTGCCCATCCTTTTCATATGTCCAAACCATCTTAGACGTTCTCTTCCTAGCTTAAATTTCAATCTCTCCAATCCCAGTTCTTTCCTTATTTCATTACTTCTTATCTTGTCCATCTTTGTAACTCCCTTTATACTTCTTAAAAACTTCATTTCTGCTGCTTCCAGCTGACTCTCTTCTTTTGTTCCCACTGCCCATGTTACTGCCCCATATGTTAATATAGGTACAAAATATGCCTTATACAGCAAAATTTTACATTTACAATAATAATAATTATTATTATTATAATTATTAAATTGTATTATTATTGCGTATTATTATTATTATTATTATTATTATTATTATTATTATTATTATTATTGACAATGAGACAATGATAAAATTGAATTTATATTAGAGTTACAATATGTTTTAAATAACAACCTAAACGAAAATAGTTGGATTATAGGAGATGTAAACATAAACACTCTTGATAGTTGTAATAAGACTGTGGAAAGTTATGAAAATTTGCTTGCAGCAAATGGCTTTTTGAGATGTATTAACCGACCTACAAGGGAAGCATTTTGTTTAGATAATCTGGCTAGTAGTTGTATTGACCATTCATACGTAAGAACCAAATCTAAGTTTGATATTAAATCGGCGGTTTTCACAACTAAAGTATCAGATCACTACATGATACTTGTGTCGGTAGGATTTAATATTGGATGTGTGATGGACATAAAGGAAATTAAAACGGGTATGAATGAAAGAATACTATCTTGCAATTTAAAATCTGTTAATTGGCATCGCCTGTTAGAAATTGATGATTGTTCATGCATTGTGCATGGAATTTGAAACATGTTATAATAAGTCACGGTTTACAAAACAAACTAAAAAGAAGAGGGTACAGCGGCAATGGATTACAGACAACTTGATTCAGCTGACTAGACAAAGAGACTGTCTTTTTAGACGTTGGAAAGATTGTAGTGGGTTGCACCCATCGAAGGAAACTTATAGAAAAGAATAATCATGTAGATTTCAGAAATTATGTAAACAAGCAGATATTAGCTGCAAAACAAAGTTATATTCCTGATTCCATAAACAACAGTAACGGTATAAAAGAAGTGTGGCAAACTATTAATCAAATAACGGGACGGAAAACAAAAGATTCAGTCGACGCTGTTATCAACAAGTATTTAGCTAAATTGCACACCCATGAGACCATCGCAAACAGGTTCGCAGACAGTTTCAATGATGAAGTGGCTTCAATTCGTCATGTATGTGGTGTGACTTGTTCACATCACATTGTAGCGGAAGCTGCCACGCAGTCGTTGTGGCTGCCTCCTGTAAACGTACATATAGTGACACGAATTATTGCAGATATCAATGTAAATAAACAGCCAGGTTTCGACGGGATCAGAGCGGTGGACGTAAAGAACTTATGTAACGAACTAAGCCCCGTTATAACACATTTAATAAATCTATCGATAAGAGACGGTTGCGTACCAGAAAAAATGAAGATATCTGTCGTGAGACCTGTATACAAAAAAGGAGATGCATATAGTTGCAACTTTTGTCGACTTCTCCAAAGCATTTGACACTATAAACCATAGTAAACTTTTGGAATGCTTAGAGGTCATTGGCATACGAGGTACAGTTCTAAATTGGTTCCGCAGTTACCTAAAAAATAGAACGTATATGGTAAAAATAGGGAACACTTATAGTAAAACAAAAAATGTCATTACTGGTGTACCACAAGGATCCATATTAGGACCGCAATTTTATATTATATACGTGAACGTCATTAATAAATACCTATCTAGTTAAGTGTTTACTAATGATGTATGCTGACGACCTTGTACTACTAGCAATACATAGGAACTTGAGCGTCGCAACACAAAATATGAACACTGATTTTAGGAATCTACAGTGCTGGACTCATGATCGGGAACTAGTAATCAATGTTGAAAAAACCAAAATTGTTCACATATGCATGCCTTTAAATTCAAGTAGAAATGATGACGTTCAATTAATATTTCATGAGGCAAAGTGTATACATAATTTGAACTACAGTACCGACACCGCCTGTGAATGCGTACAACAAATTGAATCTGTGGCATACCATATGTATTTGGGTGTATTCATTGATCGTGAGTTTTCGTGGAAGCCACACGTGGACTACATTTGTTCGAAACTCCGCTCGTGTGCATATCAATTGTATAAACTAAAACCAGTATTGTCTGATGACATGCTAAGATTAGTTTATATTGCATTAGCTGAATCTATTATGTCGTATGCGTTGCTCTCATGGGGAAGCGCGTCTTTTCATATAATAAACATGATGAATCAAATTCAAAATACATTATTAAAAATAGTTTGCCCTAAAAGTAGTTTGCCCAGAACCTCCGGCTTAACGTGCCATAGCTCTACCAATTAAGCTTTGTTGGATTTATGTCATGTAAGTCAACAGTCACAACAAATAGCAGTTTCCTAAAGGTTTGTTCTGTGGTCCCGGTAGCTTAATTGGTAGAGCTATGGCACGTTAAGCCGGAGGTTCTGGGTTCGAACCCCAGTCGGGGCAAACTTTTTCGACAACTGCTATGGATCAATAACTATGTCCTTCAAGCGGGCTTATGCTTAAAAACCATATATTCATACTACCCAACTCATGGGAGATGAGATGTGATTGAATTTATCCATGCAATCTTTCAGATTTGACAGCTACATTGCCGTCTTCTGTTGGATTTATGTCATGTAAGTCAACAGTCACAACAAATAGCAGTTTCCTAAAGGTTTGTTCTGTGGTCCCGGTAGCTTAATTGGTAGAGCTATGGCACGTTAAGCCGGAGGTTCTGGGTTCGAACCCCAGTCGGGGCAAACTTTTTCGACAACTGCTATGGATCAATAACTATGTCCTTCAAGCGGGCTTATGCTTAAAAACCATATATTCATTATTATTATTATTATTATTATTATTATTATTATTATTAGGGCCTATTAGGCCTATTATTATTCAACTTTTTGTCACGGATTCGTTCTAAATTAATCTTTTTAGTAAAATCTCGATGTCATAAGGCTTTAAGTAAAAGAAGACATATTATTATTGTTGGATGAGCTAAACGAAAACTTCAATTTCACTGGCCCCCAAAAAAGTTTAGCTCGGGTGTTTTTTTTTCTCTGTTTTTTTTCCTGTCTGTTTGTTCGCTCTCTGCCAGGCAAACGGCATATGCGACCTTGATGAAAATTGAAGGGGACCTTCGAAATCTCTGAACTTAGTCTTGCCACGTTTTTGGGTACCGGTATAATCGAAGAAATATTTCTCATGAATATCTTTACGATTTTTTTCTCGATTTTTAATGCTATATTTTCGTGCTATTTGGGCCAATTCTGACTAAATGGGTGGGGCTACAATGTTCATAGTTTTCATGGACATTGAGGTAATGGTGATGTATTGCCTTTTGAAAGAAAAAGTTGAAAAAGTTTGCCAGAATCCGTAGAATAAAGGTTTTAATATGATTTTTTTAGGTATATAATATCAATTTACAAGTAACAATAGAAACTTGACAACAATCACCTACAATGCGTTCAAAAAGCACTTGCAAAAGTAAAGAGATCCCACGCAAAGTAAAAACTTACAAATAAGCTCATCCATCAACGCGATTAAAAAAGCGTTTGCGAAGCGGCCTAGTTAAAATTAACTAAAGTAGATTTGTGTTTTTATTTGAGTGAAAAAGTGCCAGTCCTAAAATAAGAAAAATGCACTCACAATTTATCAAAAGTAATCCACAACTTGAGAGGTAGGGCTAGCGAGTAGAATTTTGGAGTGTTGATTACAATAAAAAATAAGCATCAGCTAACAATTAAAAAAATAATTTGATCTAATAGAAATTATTAACCTAAATAGTTTAACAAATAGGCATAGGATTAGGGCATATCAATAGAAAAAATATACTAATTGTAATTCGAATGGGGATCTTTTAAAGCTTCACCACCAGAGTGCAGCACAGAAACATGCGTTCTACACCAACATGGCTGCTCTATGTCAACACAAGCTACATTCACATTTGATACACGGTTTTTAAGAGCTTAATAACATTCATATTAATGTTATATTATCATGTTCACGCCAAGGTTGACCTTCCCGTTACCGGAGAAACAATCGGAATTGAGGATTTAACAATAAAGTCAAATTGTTTTGTTTGCAAGGTTCACAGAAACTCCGCTAGGGTATTCAACTTTAGTTCACTTATCCAGACTAGTTTAAAAGGCTGTGAGCAACAAAAGACTGAGAAGACGCAAAGGTCAGTGGCCCTAGTGACAGCTACTGTCTAGACTAGGAGTCAAGCGTAGGCTAGGCATAAGTGGGACCAACAACTATTAATGTTTTCTTTGTACAATATACTTTTAATTGGTCTAAATCAATGCAACAAACAAATAATGCGCACTACTAAGCAAGGACGCGAGAATTCTTATGTTTAAAAAGCACAAAGCGCGACAGAAAGACCCTCATTGGTTTTCTTATTTTACAGGCATCAGCTAATGTGGCAGCTTTGGGTTGTTCATGTATTGCCACCCTTTCACTACGCAGCCCTGCAAACAGCAAAGTTTTGCACGATGTTGGAGCTCCAGAAGTTATTGTTGAAATAATGAAATTACATAAGGACAATGCAGACGTACAGGTATGGGAATACTGCCTACTTCAGGATCAATATGCTTAGGGCTTAGGCTACCTATACCAGTGTCCCTGTGGTAACTCAAGATGTAAGGGGCTCATATCCAGGGCAAGAAGGCATGGATTTTTGTACTTTCCCTGTGACATCCTATCTCTGAAAATTGTCTCAAATAGGCCTACCAACAAGTTGTAGGCCTAACAAGTACTGGTAACCTATTTTGTACTCGACTTACAATCAAGTATTTTCTACTCGGAATTTAAGCATACGCTTTATGAGGGGAGGTGCTAAGTAACACATAGTAAATTTTACCTTCGATTGATATATGGTGGAGGTGCCGGGTCATTAATCATACTAGGAAACGCTCAGTTGGACGCGTTGATAAGCGAGCACGTGCTATAGCCAGACCCACATTGCACATTTTTTTTAAATTTTAAAATTTGCGACGTTCGCTGTCCACAGGGCCATGTTTCCAATATTATTTATTATTGCCAAGGTATTTGGGTAAACCCGTGTGTAAACCTTTACTTTGTGGATGAAATCCACCGCCATCTAGAGGACCTTGACTCCTTGGGAAAACTATTTAAACTCTTTGGTGACAAATAATACACTCTTCCTCGAAAGTATTTTGATTACTTTTAGGTGGCAGTGCATTAGAAACTTTGCGCGTCTTTTCGTTGCCATGGCAACGTTACTTTTGTTATAATGTAATTTCCATTTACACTACTTATCGGATCAAAATAAAATTAACATATTCGTGACCGGACGGACATTCTAAATGATTTGGCCACCTCAGATTTTGTTGCCGTTTAGTTTGAAAAAAAAAACTTTCGATTAACTTTAATGTAACTTTTTAACTTTTTGAACGATTTTGCCACAAAACTAATGGCATTCAATCGAGAACAAAGCTTGCGGATGGTCAAAGTTTCAAATCGATCCGAGCCTCCGTTCGAACGTTATGGCGAGACATACAAAAAAAAAAAAAAAAAACAAGTGACAAATTTTTCCGGCAGAGTCAAATGAAAACGCTCGCTTCGCTCGCTTAAAAATATCAGTTCTCGGCTCTCGCACACCTCTAGGTTTAATATTACGATGACAGCGTGAGAAACTAGGGCGCTTCAACCGGTTAGGTCATATTGCGCCAATTTTCTTGTCAATTTTTTAAAACTCAAACTTTGTTTTTCAGGATTTCTTGGAATTTGAATAAAATAATAATAATAATAATAATAATAATAATAATAATAATAATAATAATAATAATAATAATAATAATAATAATAATAATAATAATAATAATAATAATTTAAGGCTTTCGCGGCCCGGTAAATAATTAACACAATTTATTGGTCGGGACATTTCGCCGCGTCGAATCTGCTTTAATTGCTTTTGACGTTTCAGCCCAACTGTGTGGGCTATCCTCAGAAAAACAAGATATTAATTCTAAAAACTTACAAAAATAAAAGCCCAGACAAGGCGTTACATAGAAAAACAAAATCACAAAACAAACAGTTACCATGACCAGGCCCCGCCTTCTATAAACATGCAAAACATTCTTATGAAGACCAAAATATCACATTTGAGAGTTTCTGGTACGTATACGATCACTTCGTCGGACTCCACTTTCTTGGGGCTGATCCAGTTCTGGGACAGGGAGGACGAGAAGGTCTGTATTCGAAACCGGAAGTAAGATGTCGGGGATAATGCAACTATTTTTGATACGGCCAGCCGCTATCAAAAATAGTTGCATTATCCCCGACATCTTACTTCCGGTTTCGAATACAGACCTTCTCGTCCTCCCTGTCCCAGAACTGGATCAGCCCCAAGAAAGTGGAGTCCGACGAAGTGATCGTATACGTACCAGAAACTCTCAAATGTGATATTTTGGTCTTCATAAGAATGTAACGCATGTTTATAGAAGGCGGGCCTGGTCATGGTAACTGTTTGTTTTGTGATTTGTTTTCTATGTAACGCCTTGTCTGGGCTTTTGTTTTTGTGAGTTTTTAGAATTAATATCTTGTTTTTCTGAGGATAGCCCACACAGTTGGGCTGAAACGTCAAAAGCAATTAAAGCAGATTCGACGCGGCGAAATGTCCCGACCAATAAATTGTGTTAATTAATAATAATAATAATAATAAATATAGAGTTTTTAAGCATAAGCCCGCTTTCAGGACATAGTTATTGATTCATAGCAGTTGTCGTAAAAGTTTGCCCCGACTGGGGTTCGAACCCAAAACCTCCGGCTTAACGTGCCATAGCTCTACCAATTGAGCCACCGGGACAACAGAAAAAACCTAGACTAAACTGCTAGTTGTTGTGAAAGTTGACTTCCATGACATAAATCAAACAGAAGACTGCAATGGAGCTGTCAAATCTGAAAGATCACATGGATAAATCTAATCACATCTCATCTCCCAAGAGTTGGGTAGTATGAATATAGAGTTTTTAAGCATAAGCCCGCTTTAAGGACATGTTATTCATTCATAGCAGTTGTCGTAAAAGTACTACTAGGTTTGTTCTGTTGTCCCGGTGGCTCAATTGGTAGAGCTATGGCACTTTAAGCCGGAGGTTCTGGGTTCGAACCCCAGTCGGGGCAAACTTTTACGACAACTGCTTTGAATCAATGATAATAATAATAATAATAATAATAATAATAATAATAATAATAATAATAATAATAATAATAATAATAATAATAAATAATAATAATAATAATAATAATAAATAATAATTTTTTTTTTTTTTTTTTTTTTTTTTTTTTTTTTTATTATTGTAGATACATTTCTTCCATAACCTTACAATATTTCATACATTCGACCTTCCACAAACTGCGCATGCAGCTTATCTGTGGAACTATGTTTATTAAAGATAAGGATTTATTCACTTCTGAACACTTAACCTAATTAATTGAAATTTGATTTATTGAAATTACCGGACATGTGAGTCTAAACAATAAAATGTGATAATTATATAAAGTTTGACATTATGAATAAATTTATGAATGAACAGAATAGAAGAAAATAATAATAATAATAATAATAATAATAATAATAATAATAATAATAATAATAATAATAATAATAATAATAATAATAATAATAATAATAATAATAATAATAATAATAATAATAATAATAATAATAATAATTTTTTTTTTTTTTTTTTTTTTTTTTTAATTTATTGAAGCAAGAAACTAATTTGGAACAATATTCACATACATTTCCTCCCACTAAGCCAAATGGCTCATCAGTGGGTCACATAATTATTAATGTTAACACATCTCATTCGTAGCGTAAGGCTTAATACAATAAAATCAAAATCAAAAACATTCAAGCTATTAAATGAATATATGGTGCTTTCATAGGTAATCAATTACAAAACATAAATACTACAACCCTTTACAAAAACAAACAACAATAGATTATACAGGAATTACTAATTATAAATTAATGATATCTTTACCTACCACACAGATTCGTTTTCAACAACATAAATATCTAGAAAATAGACTGAAAATGACTTAAATTGAGCATGAAGGAAGGTGTTCAGGTAGTGCAATTTACTCTATTCTTTATTAATGAAATTTTGTCCAATGATAATATTTCAGCCGGCAATGAATTAAAAACTTTAGGTATAAGATAATGTAAACAACGCTCACCATGTTTGTTTTCGGGCATTGGAACAACAAATTTTCCTTTACTAACAAGTCTCGTTCCCTTATTATGTAAATATGTTTTTTTATGTTCATTATTAAAATAATACTTTAAAACCAACCGATAATTAAACATGGCTTTTAACGGCAGTATAGAGCAATTCACAAAAACGTCATCTTTTTCTTTGATGCTATTGCTAATACTTTTAGGGCAAACTATTTTTAATAATGTATTTTGAATTTGATTCATCGTGTTTATTATATGAACAGACGCGCTTCCCCATGAGAGCAACGCATACGACATAATAGATTCAGCTAATGCAATATAAACTAATCTTAGCATATCATCAGACAATACAGGCTTTAGTTTATACAATTGATATGCACACGAGCGGAGTGTTCGAACAAATGTAGTCCACGTGTGGCTTCCACGAAAACTCACGATCAATGAATACACCCAAATACATATGGTATGCCACAGATTCAATTTGTTGTACGCATTCACAGGCGGTGTCGGTACTGTAGTTCAAATTATGTATACACTTGCCTCATGAAATATTAATTGAACGTCATCATTTCTACTTGAATTTAAAGGCATGCATATGTGAACAATTTGGTTTTTTCAACGTTGATACTAGTTCCCGATCATGAGTCCAGCACTGTAGATTCCTAAAATCAGTGTTCATATTTTGTGTTGCGACGCTCAAGTTCCTATGTATTGCTAGTAGTGACAAAGGTCGTCAGCATACATCATAGTAAACACTTAACTAGATATTTATTAATGACGTTCACGTATATAATATAAAATATGCGGTCCTAATATGGATCCTTGCGGTACACCAGTAATTACATTTTTTGTTTTACTATAAGTGTTCCCTATTTTACCATATACGTTCTATTTTCTAGGTAACTGCGGAACCAATTTAGAACTGTACCTCGTATGCCAATGACCTCTAAGCATTCCAAAAGTTTACTATGATTTATAGTGTCAAATGCTTTGGAGAAGTCGACAAAAGTTGCAACTATATGCAAATTGTTATTTAAGCTGTTATTAATTAAATCAGAAAATTTTAGTAACAAATCCTGGGTACATTTCCCTTTTTGAAATCCATGCTGAACTTCACTTATTATTCCAAATTTAAATAGGTAACTAGTTAAACAATCTGATATGTAACGCTCCATTATTTTTTCTATAACAGATAGCAGTGCTATAGGGCGGTAATTTGCAAACGATGTATGATCTCCTTTTTTGTATACAGGTCTCACGACAGATATCTTCATTTTTTCTGGTACGCAACCGTCTCTTATCGATAGATTTATTAAATGTGTTATAACGGGGCTTAGTTCGTTACATAAGTTCTTTACGTCCACCGCTCTGATCCCGTCGAAACCTGGCTGTTTATTTACATTGATATCTGCAATAATTCGCGTCACTATATGTACGTTTACAGGAGGCAGCCACAACGACTGCGTGGCAGCTTCCGCTACAATGTGATGTGAACAAGTCACACCACATACATGACGAATTGAAGCCACTTCATCATTGAAACTGTCTGCGAACCTGTTTGCGATGGTCTCATGGGTGTGCGATTTAGCTAAATACTTGTTGATAACAGCGTCGACTGAATCTTTTGTTTTCCGTCCCGTTATTTGATTAATAGTTTGCCACACTTCTTTTATACCGTTACTGTTGTTTATGGAATCACGAATATAACTTTGTTTTGCAGCTAATATCTGCTTGTTTACATAATTTCTAAAATCTACATATTCTTTTCTATAAGTTTCCTTCGATGGGTGCAACCCACTACAATCTTTCCAACGTCTAAAAAGACGGTCTCTTTGTCTAGTCAGCTGAATCAAGTTGTCTGTAATCCATTGCCGCTGTACCCTCTTCTTTTTAGTTTGTTTTGTAAACCGTGACTTATTATAACATGTTTCAAATTCCTTGCACAACGCATCATAAAGTACTGAACAATCATCAATTTCTAACAGGCGATGCCAATTAACAGATTTTAAATTGCAAGATAGTATTCTTTCATTCATACCCGTTTTAATTTCCTTTATGTCCATCACACATCCAATATTAAATCCTACCGACACAAGTTATCATGTAGTGATCTGATACTTTAGTTGTGAAAACCGCCGATTTAATATCAAGCTTAGATTTGGTTCTTACGTAAGAATGGTCAATACAACTACTAGCCAGATTATCTAAACAAAATGCTTCCCTTGTAGGTCGGTTAATACATCTCAAAAAGCCATTTGCTGCAAGCAAATTTTCATAACTTTGCACAGTTTTATTACAACTATCAAGAGTGTTTATGTTTACATCTCCTATAATCCAACTATTTTCGTTTAGGTTGTTATTTAAAACATTTTGTAACTCTAATATAAATTCATTTTTATCATTGTCTGGCGGTCTGTAAATGCAAAGCAAATTAAATTGTGTTTCCTTGTTTACGCAAATATTACATATAATTCCTTCAAAGTGTGAAAATTGCATAGAAATATTTTTGATTACATAAACTAGACTTAATAAACAATAACAAACCGCCACCACGTTACCAACTCTAGAATTACATATAGTTTCGTACCCTCAATGACAAAATTATTCTTATTCACTTGCAAGCCTGTTTCACTTAACAACAAAAAATCAAATTTCAATATTTCTCCCTGCAATATAACCATTAATTCATCCCAATGTTTCGTAACAGATCTTATATTTATGTGACCCCCACTAAGCCCATTCTTCAGGGTCGACCAATCAACAAGGTTGTTTATTTGTTTACATTCTATCACCGGAAGGTCAATGTCCGATAAGTCCATGAACTACAGAACGAACCAAACCAAAACAAGTTATTCGGATAACTTATCAAGATCAATAATAATAATAATAATAATAATAATAATAATAAATAATAATACTAATAATAATAATAATAATAATAATAATAATAATAATAATAATATGTTACTCTATATCTATAAGCACTTCTTTCCGATTAACTAGAAACAAGCAAGCTGGGCTGTTCGGAACATCGTCAGTCGTGACCGCAGCCTATGCAAGAGGTTTCTAGATGCTGGCGTGGAGGACCTACTTCGCGAAGCACTTGTGAAACACAAAAAAGACTTGCGACTACGACATCAAGTCTGGGTTGCGAGACCTCGGATGTGAAGTAGATCTGAAGGAGAGATGGACTGCAAAGGGGGCAAACTGAATCACTAATGCAGCAGGTCTACCTACTTTCATTCCTATGACAAAGAACATTCTATTGTGCAAAGCTAGACAGTCAACAAGTTGTTATTTGCTACTAAAATATTTAATTTCATTACTAATTGATGGTTTTCTTAAAACTTGCTCTTATCTTGACCATTTTCATCATGTGACTAACCTTATTGCTGGAACTAAAATTTATATGAATTAAATCAATTTGGTTGATAGTAACCTATGATTTACTGCAATTTGTAGTAGGTGTACTCATTATTTGTATAGGCTACTGCTTCTCAATGATACACAGTTTTACTAAAACTAAGGGGATAGGTTCTGCACAATAATTGCTCACCACTTGCTGATATTATAAGCATGTGTTCGAGATTGTGGTGTTGGTGTTGCTCACTTGGTCAAAGTACTAGATTGTATCCATTTAACTTCATAAGAAAATGTTGAAGCAGCTTGCCTTCAACCATGCTCAGCTAAGTCTAAATATTAATATTGGCCTGAAATGTTTCACTTAAAAGAGGGAGGGGGGGGGGGGGGGGGGGGGAGGGGGGGGGGGGGGGGGGGTGGGGAGCTTTAAATTAAATTTTTAAAAAAAAAAAAAAAGAATAAAAAAATTTATATATCATAAGCACTCTTTCCAATTAACAAGAAAACAAAAGCGGGCTGTCGGAAACATGTCAGTCGTGAGAGCCAATGAAAAGAGTTTCTAGATCCAGTGGAGGACCTACTTCGCAAGAAAATTGTGAAACACAAAAAGAGACAGAAAAGGGGGAGAGGAGTAAAGGCGAAGGAGAGAGGACGAAAGGGGGAAAAGAAAAAGGGGGGGGACCAAATGAAAGAAATTAGGAAAGAGGGAAAGGAGCAAAAACGGGAAAAGGGGCCAAGGAAAAAAAGGGGAAAAAAGGGGGGGGGGGGGGGGGGAGGGGGGAAAAAGGGGAGGGGGGTGAGAAAAGGGAGAAAAAGAAAAGGAAGGGGGGGGGAAAGAAAGAGGGGGGGGGGGGGGGGGGGGGGGGGAGGGGGGGGGGGGGGGGGGGAAAGCTTTAATAAAATTGTTAAAAAAAAAAGCTGGTTCGGGTACTTTTTGCTCTATAAAATTATGGAAATGTTTAAACCAGGGCATCAAACAGAAAAAAAAGAGAAAAAGTCTTAATAACAAAAACGCCTAATTCTTTAAACATTGAAAACTGCACGTAGGCCTACAGGTTAAAAAAAACATATTATAATTTGACACATGCACGTTCCTCATCAAGTACTCCACCTTTTTTGTCCACTTGTAATGTCAACCCTAGAATTATTGTATTTTAATGTCAAGTCAGTGTCAACACCTGTATTTGCAAGGTTCTTGATCGCCACTTCTCAGGAAACGTAATTCTGTTTTCGAAAGATTTTTGAGCGCCAAACACAAGAAGACATATTATGAATTGCCCTTCCCATTATCAACAACACTTTGCCCAACAAACAAGGTATGGGTGGAACTTGATAAGGGAAAAATCGATTTGTACAATATTGTCTTAAACCGAAAACCAAACCTTAATTATATTTATTTTGGCGAAAATACACCTATATACTAAGAATGAATGTATCATAATTAGGACTATACCTGTAGTGGTGGTGCAGTCATACAGACTACGCACTAAATTATTGTAAAGTTGTTTGTTAATGTTATTTATTTTTATGTTGTTACTTTTTATACATCTGGATGGAAGTGTATGAGCAGGCGCGTCGGAACGTTTTGAAAGTTGGGGGGGGCAAATCCATAAGTAGATTTGGTAGGGTGTAGCTAGGGTCTGGGGCAAAGCCCCAGCCGACGGAGTCTTTCTCGCCGAAGGCGAAATATTTTTCACCATACTACAGTTATTTCGTCATGTTTTAACTGCACTCGGACTCTGTAAACGGTGTTTTACATCAACAATCTGCGATCTAAAAACTCAAAAAATGAACGTGAAGTAGCCCATTTTAATAAATTATAACCTATTTTTTTTATGTAATGACAAAGGCTTCAGGCAAACATATTTTTTTTACCCTCTTCTTTAAAAAAAAAAAAACCAAACTGAAGGCTGTTTAGTACGTTTCATATTTAAAGTTACGATATCAATTTAATCTTTGAAACCAACACACAATACAAGACGGCTGGCTGGTTATAAAGATAGACGGTTCAGTGCATGGGGTACGTCCAACTGATCAGGGGATACGTCAGCCAACCTAACTTTCCCTGCTATTGTTGGGTTGTTTCTTCCTGGAAATGAATTGTTGACAGGATCATCCGACGTTGATTCCCAAAAAGTAAAGTAGAAATCTTGATTTTTCGGGCACGCAGCCAACGACCACATACATATATCTGTTTTCAACTCTAAAATCTGCCCCCCTATGCCCCCATGGCATGAAAGTTAGGGGGGGCAATGCCCCGCTTGCCCCCCCCCTGTTCCGACGCCACTGTGTATGAGTGTGAATAGAATAGAAAATAGTCTAAATTGATTTTACTATGGGCTTATGTTTAACATTGGTTTGTTGCACAATTTTTAGTTTTCAGTTCGCATTATTTAAAACTGAAAATTTGGTATTTTATTTAGTTTAATCAGGTAAGCTTCAATAACCTAATTCATCCATCTATGTTAGCCCATATTTAAATTTAATTTTAAAAATTAAATTTGTATTGAACAATTATCAAATTATATTAGAAGTAGAAATAATTTATATATGTACTATTGTGTATCGATACTCTTTATTCCAATGCCAATTTAATTAGGTAAAGGGGTGTTTCCACCATTGATCTTGGGCATCCCAAGAATCAGTATCGGTCTGCCAAGCTCGACACATCATTTTCTTGAATTACTAGTACTACATCATCTAATTATCTTCGTGTATTTCTTTCTCTTGACGCGACACCAACTCTTCCCACTTCTCCCTGTCTTCCCACCATCTCTCTCTATTAGCTCGGCTCCTTAGATAGAGGCGTGAATTTTGGATCATTTTCTCAGAAAAATGTGCTGAGTAATTTTCCAGGTGATCCTAATCGATTTTTCCCCCGTTCAGGGGTGACCATGGTGCAAAGTTAGGGGTAGACATTATTTTCAAATAGACTAGGGGTGAGTCTAATAGAAGTGAAAGTGTGGTATTTAAACATTTTGTTTTAGTATTATTTCAATTTAATTATTTAAATCTAAAAAAATGTATTATTTTTAACAGGGGTGTCCAAAATTGTTATTTCGAAAATTTGTTCTAAATGCTAGTACCTAAGTAGGCATGTAGCTTGTGATGACTCATCTTCGGGGATAAGTGAAAAGAAGTGTGAATTTTGGATCATTTACTCAGAAAAATGCAATGGGGTCATTTGCCGGTGGGTCCGCATCGAAAAATGTTCCCGTTCAGGGGTGACCATGGTGCAAAGTTAGGGGTAGACATTATTTTCAAATAGACTAGGGGTGAGCCTAATAGAGTGAAAGTGTGGTATTTGAACATTTGTTTAGTATTTTTTCAATTAATTTATTTAAATCTAAAAAAAATGTATTATTTTAACAGGGGTGTCAAACTTGTTACTTTTGCCCTTATTCTAAAATACGTTCAAAAATGCTAGTAAGCATAGCTTGTGATGACTCATTTGAAAGGAATTTAAACACTGAACACGAATTTCATACATAATCAAAAGTCAAGGTCATCGGGGTCAGTCAGGGTCACGACCTTTGAAATGTATTTATTATTTTGTTGTCTAATCACCATGAACAGACCACATAAAAGTGTTTATGATGATACTTTTTACCTTAATTGTTCGTCCAAGATAATATATGTACATAAAAGAGCAATTCTATGTTCAGGGTCGTACAAAATTACTTTCTGGGTCGTGAGTTTTCCAATATATATCTCTAGGTTTTCCCACTCTTCTTCTCTCATTCACTAACTCAAATGATTGTCTTGGAATCCTATTTTTCTCCATTCTTCTCATGTGTCCATACCATCATAGTCGGTCCTTGCCCATCTTGAACTTGAGGCTCTCAACTCCCACTTTCTTCCGTAGGTCCATTGCAGTGGTGGATACAGGGGTGGTGGCGGGGAGGGGGGGCGATCGCCCCCCCATGATTCTTTAAAAATTAAAAAGTTATATTATTTTATTATTTTATTGTGCAAACAGTGTAGCAAACGGCATATATTACAATAGTATGTATAAAAGGCCACCTTAGAAAGTATGATAATCACGTAGGGCGATAGAGGAGGAAGTGAAGTTGTGTGCAGAGGCGGCTTAAGAGAAAAAGTCCACCTCGCAAACATCAGCTAGAACGAGCGGAGTATCTTACTCCCCGAATCTAGAGGCGAGCTCTGGCAATCGTCGTCGGGGAATTTGTAACTTGTAACAAGTAATATAATTAAATTAAAGGAAAATAACGGATAGCATATTAATAAACATATGCCTTAAAAAATACTGTCAATGTTCTTAATACCATACAATTGGCTATTATTTAATACACCAGTTGACTGTGGCACGTGAACTAGCTAATTCATAATTCATTAATTTATAAAATGGAAGTTGCAAGAATTTTTGTTTGGCGCTATAATTTTTTTATTTATTTTATTTTATTGACATCGTGTTAGTAAAGTGGTAAGATTTTATGACAATCGGTAGAGTTTTTTGGTACCTATACATAACCAAGTGGTAAAATTTTACTAGATTGTAATTTAAATTTGATGATTAAATTTAATTAATTAAATATATTTTTTTCACGTTTTAATTATTCATAAAAAAAGCTTTCATTTGGTACTCAAGTCGGACTATGTTGGTGACATTTACACATTTGATTGAAATAAATATAATTAATTCCATTAATTCAATTTAAAAATAATTGAGTGGAATTCAGTTTGGACCCATCATTATTTAGGTTTATTGTGATCATATTGTTTTTAATATACAATTTTCAATCATAGCGCATAAATGAATTTTTAAGACAATTTTAAGGGGATTTAGCTCATTCTCAATTTCATTAATCCATTAATTGGGAGTTACAGGGGAATTTCGTTTTTGGGGCCATCAAAATTTGGGTTAATTGGCATTATGTATTAAAGTGGTGAAATTTATGACAATCGGTAAAGTTTTTGGAATACATAACTATACAAAAGTCAAAAGTGGTGTTATTTATTTCAATTTAATTGGATGATTTATTCATAATGACAAATATTTTTTCACATATTATTTACTCGTGAAAAAAAGCTTTATTTGATACCCAAGTCGACTATGCTGTGTTTATTTTGTACATATTTTTTTAATTTAGTGATTAATTGCCGTTAATTGAATTAATTTAATTAATGGGAAAGTAATAGAACCTGACCTTGGGGCCATCACTTTTCTCTTTTATTATGCTTGTTTTGTTATTATTTTATACATCAGTTGACGTGTTTGTGAAGTCAAACATTTAACTTATATTAATCTAATTATTAATTTCATTTAAACCATTAATCTGGGAGTTGTAGGAATTTTGTTTGGGGCCATCAAAATTTGGATTTTTTGGCATCATGTTAGTAAAGTGGTGAAATTGTATGACAACGGTAGAATTTTAGGTGTACATAATTATACATAAATCGAAAGTGGTAAAAAAATTACTAAAATTCAATTAATTAGATAATTAATTAATAATTTTCAAAAAATTTTTTCATTTATTCATTCTCCGTTAAAAAAACTTTCATTTAATACCAAAAGTAGACTGGTTGTCTCCTTTTAAATTTTTTTTGGTTAATTAATCAATTTAAATTTTTTTAATTCAATTAATAAGAAGTTACAGGAACTCAACTTGGGGCCATCGATTTTTGGATTCCTTGTGATCATATTTGTAAATTCACCAATTTTCATGCTTTCTTCACGATTTTCACGATTGTTAGGTTATAGACCCACTGTACCTGAAATATCTAGAGGCAGTCAGGGTGTCTACAAGCAGTGGCGGCTCGTGAATTATATTGGGGGGTGCTGAAAAGAAATGGATTGTTTTCCCTAAGTACCACCATAAATACCAGTTAATGTGAACAGCAGAGCATTCATGTTTTACAATTTGAAGTTTTGAACTACTAATTTACCTAACTTAGATTAACCATTATCCGTCCATTTTTTATCGCCAACAAACAACACTACCTGTTATTTACAACCACAAAATCTATTCATTTTTTGTGAAAATATCTGCACGGAAAGTCGGCTGTACGATGCTCCCTTACTTATTGCCTTCTACGTCGTCGTCATTCATCACCAATAACGGCGTTGGGACTGGTTCTGACCAGCATGAGCCCCTCCTCCCCATATCCCCTAGGCTAGAGTGGTGCATTAAGACCAAACGGAACAAACAAAAAATCTACCATTTTTCATCATCTTAGTATTTTCTTCAAGAGAAAGATTATTTAAAAAAATATATACTTTTAAGTTAAAAATCAATAGCACTAACATTTTCACTCATTAACGGTTAATTATCTGGCAAGTACACGGTACACCGCGATCCCACCTACACTACGCATAGGGGAAGAGATTACAACTCCCGATGAAGTCCGAGCGTGGGAAAGGGAACGCAACGTCAACAATGCCAAGCTGCAGCGAGCGTTGCAGTGCTGGCTAGAAGCAGCACCCGACCCCAACAGCCTTATTTTCGCTGCGAGGAACGAGGTCAGTTTAAAAATGGGCAAAGTTGACTGAGCGTTTTCCAAGCTACAGCTCGCCGTATGCGTGGAAATGAACCGCTAACCCCTCGACGGAACTAACAGAAAAAACACACAGCCAAACCAATAGCAAAATTCAATGTGAATAAACTTTAAAAACATAAAAAAAAACTTATTTATTTTAAATAAGTAAATATTTATTTTATTTACTATTTTACTAGGGGTAGCTGCAGCTTCGCAGCTTAACCAGGGGCCGCCACTGTCTACAAGACTGGAAAACCTGGAAAAGTCGGGGAATTGAATAGATCTGGAAAAGTCAGTGAATTTGTTTTTTCTGGAATTTTACTAGAAATGTAAAAAATCAATATTGAGTAATTCAATACCTTTTTTGTTGCTGATAATAGAAAAATTTTCCCAAATTAATAACCCCAACTATTACATTATTTTGCCTTGTCTTGTGTTTAAAATTTTCCCCCCGAAACGACATTGAATTATAAACAATTTTTGTCCATTATAATGGCTGGTAAACCAAATTTGCAGCCTGGAAAAATATAATTTTCGATCTGGAAAACCTGGAAATGTCAGGGAATTTTGTAATGGAAAATGTGTAGACACTCTGAGCAGTGCATTAAGCAAACACGTCCGGTAAGCATGATCTTTGGAACGACCTGTCCGAACGACGCTGACTGGAGACAGGCACGGAAAATGGGAAAAAGCACTCGCTCGCTCTCTGAAATTAGTGCACTGAGTTAGTGCATGACGTAACCGATTGAATCGTTTAGCCGAATTGGCTAACCTTTCCGCGGCAGCCGGCCACCGTCATTACCACCCAACACGTTTGTAGGCGGGCGATCAACACAGCGCTGTGTGGCAGGGTGGTAGCGGGTTCGACTTCTAAATGAGAATTTGTTGGTTCAAACCTCCGCCAAAGTGTTTTTTTTTTACATTCTATTCTTTATGTTTTTCTTTTATAACAATAATTATAAATTCAATAACAATTAATAAAACTCTTTTGCGGGTGAAAATCCATTATATTTTAAATAGAAACGTTAAGGATTTTGTAGTTGTTTTGTTTATGGATGATAACAATTAATATAACTCCTTTTCGGGTGAAAGTCTTTTAAATTTTAAATAGAAACGTTAAAGGTGTTGAGTTTTTTTGATTATGGATGATAAATAGTCCTTTATATTTTAAATAGAAACGATAAAGGTTTGTAATATTTTTCACGTCCGCTATATGTCTATTCGCATTATATTAATTATTATAAGGTTAACTATTTCTTTGAACCGCGCGGCAGCCATTATGTGATGCGCGCGCTTACTGAGACTGGTTAGCACGCCGCGCCAGACAGAGAGCGCAAAGGTTAGCCAATTCGGCCCAAGTCCAAGTTGGACGTAACCGGTAGTCGGATAGGGCCTAGATGGATGACAGTGGGCGGTGTACTTCCTTACCGACTGCTGCAGCGGCCACCGTCGCTACCACCCAAGGCGGGGCCCCGGGAAAGGTAGTGCCGTGTTGGTAGGATGGTAGCGGGCTAACCTTTTAATCGAAGGTTCGATGGTCAAATCTCCGACCCAAAACGATTTTTTTTATATTCTTTTTTCTTATGTTTTTCTATTAAAACAAAAGAATAGTAACAATAACAATTAATGGAGTCCTTTTCGGGGGGAAAAATCCTTCATATTTTAAATAGAAAACGTTAAAGGTTTTGTAGGTTTTTTTGGGTTTAGGATGACAAAAATAATAATTAGTATTAATAAATCTCCTTTTCAGATGAAAGTCCTTCATATTTTTCATAGAAAAAGGTTTTGTAGGGTTTTTTTGGGTAATGAATGGCAAATGTTGACAAAAATGCAAATAATAATGCAATAAAAATAAAAATAAAAATAAAATAAAAATCTCCTTGCGGATGAAAGTCTTATAATTTAAATAGAAAAGTCAAAGGTTTGTTGGTTTTTGGTTTAGAATGCAAAAAATAATATTTAATATTTCGGTGAAAGTCCTCCTTATATTTTAGCAGAGATGAAAAAAAGAAAAATCCCTTTTA